>CABFOW010001088.1:62621-142393 GCA_902141385.1 Timema californicum | reverse complement strand
AAATCTCAAATAATTTTTTTTGTAATCCTCGATTTGTGAATTTTTCTAAAGAATTTGAAGATTTGAAGGACCAATCCATAGTGTCATGTATTCATATTTCTACATTCATGTAGGAGAAACCATTCCTCTATGTGAGCAAGCGCCCATTGATTCCTTACTAGGTGAGCTGGTGGTCTAGCGGTAAGGTGTCGGACTTCTGTGCTGGGGTTCGGGGTTCAATCCTCGGTCCCAGCACAGATTTATTCGATTACCAAACCCTTCCTTCACCTCTGACAAGACATCTTGTGAATGTGGGGAATGCCAGGCCTCCACCGTGGTTCGGATTCCACGTTAAACTGTAGGTCCTCCATTTCATCTCACAATCACCCTACCATTACACATTAGCGTGCGTATAACCCGAAGGGGTAGTAAGACGCGGTGCTAATAATAATAAAAATTCTTTACCTCCTCTCCAATTCAGATTACCTTGGCACCGCACCACTGATACCAACCGTTATTTGAAAACTAATAAAAATATATAAAACTTTTGCTTCAAGGATTACATTCATCCCTTGGAGAAATTTCATTTAGTTCCCTTCTGCATACATAGCCTCGCGACCACGCCTCCTATCTTCTTTTTTCATCTTATAAGGCGAGGGGTTTGTATCCCAACCCCTCCCCTCTACCGTAAGATTTTACCAATATTCCACAGGAGCTACACAATCCCCACAAGTCAACCACGGCAGCCAACTGTACAAAAGGAAACATAACATCTCTCTTACTTCAATACACCCTTGCACACGTGGCCACGAGGACAAGGGACTAAACCCCAAGTCTTGTCTGTTTAGCCTGTGGCGGGGAGGTCAGGGTTTGAATCTAGGTTCGGTGTACTGATGTGTTTTTTTCCCCAATAGTTTTCCACATCCTTCTACACAAATTCGGGTACACTCCATTCCAAATTATACCTTCCTCATCCCTATCCCATTATCGTAAACTTGCGAATACGCCAGACTGTTTGTAGGACGCAGTAAAAGGAATATATATATATAGCTTGGTGGTCGGCGTTACACAGGTATAATCACACAAGTCAATCGGCTGTACACCATTGAACATAAAAGAGTTCCTTTTATTTCCACGAAGTGTGCGGCCATCGGTAAATATTTGCAATCGGCGCGATGAGTGCGCTCCTAGCGGCCAGAAAGCGTTATTAATATTATATCAATGAATATATAGGAATATATAATATTTTTTAAGGATACACACACTATAATTCAATTTCGAATTAAATTGGAGGATTTAATAGTCGTGTTCTATAAAAGGCTTGAGATGATTATTTTATATTTATTTTTAATTATGGTGTTTATTATCATTTTAGTGGTTTGTAAATTCTTTAATATTTTAGGTTTCCTGGCAGTAATATTGCCAAAGAAATTTAATATCTAAAAAAAATAACGTTTTAAATAAATATTTCTATTGTACAGAGAGCAGAGCTATACAAATAATAATTTAATGTACAAGCCCGCGGCTTTGCTTTGTTTGAAGCACTAGCGTCGCGCCGGGTTTCACTTTTCAACTTGGACTGTGTTTTACTCCCGTTTATCTCCTCACACCGTTACCCCTCTCTCGCGCGCTTACCGTCAAATTCTTACCCTCTATACACATAAGCGATGTTATTGTGCGAAATCTAGTCCAAGTCCAGTAAAAGTCAACCACTACAGTGTAACAACCAACTATCACGGCGACCATCAGCAAGACAAGTAACTACAGTAGCCCCATGGCCTCTTTGGTGCTGACAGACAGCTCACAGCTCACAGCTGACGGCTTTGAAAAGTTACCAGATCAAATTATGTATCCCTACGCAGAACCATATGATCTACAAAAAACATGTGTTTAGCAGCTGTCAGTACTGGCAGTCAAAATATAGATATATACCAAAACGTTGACTGTCAGAAGTCAGCTGTGAGCTGTCAGTCAGCGCCAAAGAAGCCATGGGGCTACTGTATTAATTAAAACTTGTGCGTGATTTGGTGGTAGTGCTGGCTCTAATTTTCAATAATGTTTAATAATAATAATAATAATAATAGTAATAATGGCATGTCTGGGCTACATCATTCATAGCCTAGTTTGTGGAAATATTAGCCAGTACTAATGTACCATTGCCCAAGGGACGTCCAATGTACTAATCGGACATACATTCCGTGGAGACTCTTTCCAAGTCCCGATGAGGTGAGGGGATGATGATAGTGAATATGACGGGGTGAAGCCTAACTAACCAGGCCCTGGTGGACATGGTAATTATTCCCCTTTCAAGAAAATCCCCCGGTACCAGTCCGTAATCGAACTCCGGTCCTTTAGGTGAGCAGCCGGGAGCTCTGACCACTATATCACGAGGCCAGTTATTATGTTTAACTATAAGCGCATACGCAGATAAACGCTATCATATGTTAGTCTATTGAAATTGGTCTAAATGCGTCACTCTTGCCTATTGGACTGGAATACTGATGAAGGGAATATCGGGGTTCGAGTCTCGGTCAGGTGTACTTAGAAGGTTATTCCCTAAGTTGTTTAGGCTCTTCCTCCACGCAAATGAAGGTACACGTCCTAAAAAATTCAACCTCCACCATACCTAACACATAACGTAATTAGTACTTTAGAGTGTTATCCGTACGGGTAGTATGACGCGGCGGTGCTAGGCAAAAGTTTATTGAATAGTGATATTTTTAATGGGTAAAGCAAAAGTAAAACGATGTCAAGGTCGTTGTCAGGGTTTTTTTGGGGGGAGAATGAATAAAATATATATAAGGCTTTATCTATGGTTCAAACAATATCAAAATTAAGGTACAAGTACAAATCAGGGGGCTGTGTTACCATAAAAAGCACTTCAGAGAGCTTCTAAAGGTGTTTAATATTTAGAACTTTCTTAGCCTTCAGCAGTTAGGGGATTATTTTGCCATAAAAACACTTCAGATAACTTCTAGATCTGTTTATCATTCAGAATTTTTTTTCTAGCCTACGGCAATTGGGGGGATGTTCTCACCAACCCTCCCCCTGAAATTATTGGCTGGCTACGGCCTTGAAAGATGTACCCAATAAGTGACATATTTTGTATTTTTTTCAAATACACCAGTTGGTTTCAAAATATGAATTAACATTATTTAATTAATTCATGCACACACCATTTTCTATGTTTGTTGATAGCCTTTAACAGCTCGCGAAAAATGGATGAACGTAATTACCGTGTGAATCCACGCAGTTTTTTTTAAATGCTAGCTACTTCGCTGGTTATTTCGTGATAGTTATCATTATTTGAATATTGTATCTACTAAATTAAGTGCAAAAACACGGCCCGTGTGAATGAGGAATTAGTTTTTTGACTAAGAACTGTGCAGTGACCAGGATACCCAAGAAAATGTATTAGTTGGTTTATTGACAGACACAAATAACATGCTTTGACCTATGACCACATTTTGGAGCAAGATCTGTCTGTGGCACGGACCTGTAAGAAAGTACACCCGCACCCTACGCACATAACCAAAGGGTCAGGGGCGGTTCCAGATAATTCTCATAAAGGGAGGGGGGGGGTCATAATTATAAGTAACTTAGGTAGTTACTTACAATGTTAGATTTTTGTTTAGAGCCATTTAATAGTTTCTCATTCATATTTGATCTTATCTATGTTTTAAACCGTGGTCATTTTCCCCAATTTCTTAAAATTGGATAGTTTTTATAAGCTATTTGGAGTGGCCCTACTTAAATAATTTTTTGAAAAATTGTTCACTCTAGAAGCTATGAGTAGGCTTCACATTGAGTTAAGAAAAATTAAATTCTTGTATAAGCCATTTAAAAGTGTTCCTCACATAGACATTTTTAAAATTTGGATGCCACTTGAAGCTATTTAGAGCGATCCTCACATTGTTGTTTTACGATGATTAGATACCTATAGAAAATAATCTTTTAAGTGGTCTTCCACCGATAAAATTTTGAAAATGGAATTATTTCAGAAATTAGGTTATTTGGAGTTGTCCTCGCCTGAAAATTCTTCAAAATGACACGTATATAAAAAGTAGTATTTTGATTTCTAAAATTTGAACTTTCATTTTGTTTTTTATTAATTATTTTCTAACTTTGACAGGAGGGTCAACTAACCCTTTTATCCCCCTTCCCAGAATCCGCGCCTGCAAAGGATGGATATTGGGGTGAAACCCTTTAACACCCTTCTTTCACCATGAAATTAAAAATAAAGCTAATATGCTATTATTATGTTGTAAATTATGATAATATTATATTATAATATATGCTACATATAACGTAAGAGGTTGTTTGAGACGTAAGAGTCGTCCGATGTAGTGTGACAGCTCCAGCCGGATATTTTTGTAACCTGTGACGTAACGAATCATAAGTTAGACTTTTTCAGAACCGCAAACAACGTTTTATGGAACATTGTTTAAAGTATGATTGAATGCTTTGTCCCTCCCCAATCCCCCGAAATGAATCAAAGAAGCGTACCTCCCCATTCCCTCTGTTTTTGTAGATTTACAGCTTTCAGTTTCTTTGATCAGATATCATCAGATGCTGAAGTTTTGGGGTTTGTTCTACGCCAGAGGGTAATCCTAGGCTGAGGGTAAAACACTAGGTAACTTAGTTATGACAGCCTAACAGAATGATAGCAAGGCTTAACTCTACAAGACAACCTGGATAGTTCACATGACCATGTTGGTAATATTTTAATTTGTCTTCATAACTTGAGACTTATTATTATTATCTATATATTTCGTAACGTATTATCGACCCACATTTCTGAGATCGTGGGATTTTGATACTCCAATAAAGCAGATTCTACTCACCATTTTCTAAATTCTGTGCTTGATTTTTTATGTTATGCTTTTTATTTTATAAATGATCCTTTGCAAGCAAACAAGCAAGCAAACAATAGCATGCTCTGATGCACCCTGAAGGGGAGCACAAGAGCAAGTTCCAACACGTACCGATCCTTTCTTCTATCTTCAGAGAGCATATGCAAAGGTCAGAGTACACCCTGGTCTGGGATACGCAAACAGAAATAGGGGTAAGATTAGGACTAGGGAATATAGTTAATCAAGTATCCCCTCCTCCCCCCGTCGTACACCTGTCCACGAGAAATTCTCCCACAGGAATGATCTGATTTAACCTGAGAACGTCTCCAAGGTCATCTTCCCCTCCTAGCTCCACACGAGGGACTCCATTGTCTCGACGCCCAAGAGGTCACCTCAGCCAGAAGCAACCACGTGAGAACTTTCCCACACCTTTAATTTATATTCCGCCCTTCGGGTCATAATCAGAGCGTCCATCTGTTATAATAATCAGAGAAGATAGTTTTAAATAAATTCATGAAAGGGGAGATTATGTTTATAAGAGGGTTGGGGCAGAGGAAGAAGGAAGGGGGGGGGGGGGGGTAGAAGGCGAGGCTAAATATGTGAGATAATAAATTAAATTGTCTAAGGTAAGTTTACACCTGTTTGAATAGAACGAATTCCCTAGAGTTATTTCAAAATTTAAAAAAGTGCTCTTCAATTTAGTTTCTCCTAAGGACGGTAACACCAGAAAATATCAAATGAGTTCTAATAAAGCAATTAACAGCGATTCACCTGCTTCGGTGGCCGTATGGTCTAAGGCATCACTCTCGCTATAGACTATACTGCCAATGACAGGGTGATCGGGGTTAAAAACCAGGTCGGGTGTAACAAGAGTGTTTTACCCTAAATTATTTTACACTATACACGAAAATGTGGGTATACCTTCTTTTAATTAAACGTTCCTCATCCTTATCTCACTAGCGTAATTAGTACAAATGCATACGTGCTGAACAGGTTGTGAGACGCGATGCTAAAAAAATAGCAGTGTTTCCAATTCCCTATACTCACACCAGGGTATCGATTACAACGCTTGGTGGCCGACTGTGTCACTAAAGTAGAGTCTTCTGCTGATCAGTCATATCAATAATTCAATAATATAATTAAAAACGTTAAGAATACATCCCCTTACCCTATGAATCAATTATATTAAATATTTACCTGAAAATGTTCATCTCTAGGAATGTCCGAAAATAGATTTTAACATTAATGTGGTGAGATAGGAAGTTGCCCGCAAACATATATTTTATTTTGTATTTTAGTGGCATTTAGCGGAACCTGCAAGTAATAAAAGCAATAAAAAGTAATCAAGTAAACTTGTTGCCATGATAACCGATACTATATTATTTTGGTGCTTGGCTCAAAATATTATTTAACATGTTAAAGTGAATAATTCTAACGAGCTTAGTAATAATAATACGCGTAATAAATGTAGTGAAGTTGTTCGTATCTGCATCGGTAGGCAAGCGGGCTAAGGCCTACACCTAATTTGGTCCGGTTTAACGTAGACGGGAAGGTTGGAGTTCGAATCTCGGTTTATTGTACTGAATTATTTCCCACTCTCTTCCCGCAAATGCGAGTACACTTCCTCTAGAATCTTGCCTTACTCATCCTTATCCCAATGATTTAGATAAATGTGGATAGTCCAGACGGGTAATAAGACGCGGACCACACAAAAATAAAATGCTTATAGTGAACTTTGAATCAACCCAGAGTGGAATTCTTTCTTCCCTGGCGAGAGTTTGACATTTAAAATCCACCTAGAATCGAGCCAGTTCCCCAAAGATGGATATCAGACTCCTTAACAAAGCACCTAGACGCTCTTGACCCCAGTGGCGGTCTAGCTTATAGAGAACTATCATGAGTCAGATAAATATGTTTATGATTAATTATAACAGTGATGTCACCATGAGAAAATTTCACGGCAATATCGCTTGAAAAAAAAAAATTGTCAAGCGGTCATATGTTGAGTTTTTTCCCCGCCCTCATAACATAAACTATGTACGAACACATGTTCTATGATGTCGAAATAAGTCTTCCGATTAATACCAAGACATTGCATAGCCCGTTTTCCGCGCTACATGTCCGGACTATTCGAGTTTCACACTAAGAGAGTGGGATGAGGAAGGTAGAATCTAGATTAAGTGTATCCACATTTTCGGAGGAGGAGGGAAAGAGTAGTGTTAAACGTACTGTACAAGGTAAAGTTAGTTTTTGTAAGTCCAGCTGTCTAATTAGAAAATATCTAGATGCTTAGGGCTGAACGTGTAGTATAAGATGAAATACCCTTTGTTAAGTTAGTGTGTAAGTTGATATAGTTGATATGTTTAGAAAGTGCACTTTAAATAAACCAATAAAAAAAATTAGTAAAAAAAAACATCCTATGTAGTTGCACACATGTAGAATTTATCTAATGCATTAGTCACCCACATGTGTGTCTCATCGGCAAAGGGAAGAAACACACACAAAAAAACGTATAAAATAAAGAATAAACACACGTTATATGACATGTCCATGCGTGACCTTGACATCCTGTATAAGAGGAGTTCTTTCGGTACACCCCTTTAATCCCCAGATGGGTAGGTAGCCTCACAAAGTGCACGGCATACTACAGTCCGATTTAAATATAAAACAATTTGTTTGACAGTTATAAAAGTTACTAAAATAATGTTCGTCTTTTCTAGTTTACCAGAAACGGGGGAGGTTGGGGTTTGAATCCCAGCATAATGTACTGCACTATTTCTTCCCTAGATACATTTGTTTTGCTTCCCACCATGGTAGAGTGTACATTTATTCTAATTGTTTTTATTTATTTAGCGAAAGGAATATCTTCAGAGGATATATAAGGATGAAGTATGACATAACATAGCAAAATATATCAAATATATGGTATGGTTAATGGGATACAATAGTATACCGTTAGTATAATACATCCATTACTGTTTTCAGCCTCCGTCCTGGGCCAGTTTTTTATTTAAATAATATATTTTCCCCTATCGGTTTGCTAGGTCTGTCGTAGCTTCATGTGCTTTATAATCTCTTTTAAGACTAGGACAGGCACAACATCCAGTCACCAGCCGTTAATTTATTAATGTGAGAGAGTAAACCCTTATTTTCCATCAATAATAAATTTTCGTCCATGCCAGGAATCAAACCCGAGGGTACTTAGCTCAGTAGGCAGACACACTACCGACTGAGCTAGGATGTCACACCATTAGTACAATAAAATACAATAAATTCACGTTAATATACCATAAGGTCTGGAAAGATTATCACATGTCCAAAGACAGTGATCAGTTAACTGCTTCTGGTGTGGCTTCCTAATCCCATTTGTGTTAATATGTGGATAGCACGGATGGTTGGTAAGACGATAAGAATGTAAAACAAAGATCCCCCCATCCCCCTCTGGTTCTAAGTGGTGTCCACTAGATCTGTATTTGGCCACCCCGGCCAATCAGTCCTGAGAATAGTCAGGTGGTTGAAGTGTTGAACCGTGAAATGAATTCAAACTATTGGAACACCAGGAACGAGCCTAGGAGAGTTATGATTGGAGAGGTATGTCGGCTTATTGTAGAGTAATAGAAAACTTCTCTTCTACATCACGTCTTATATACGTATAGAGTTTTAAGCAACAAAAGTGATACCCGCATCGGTGGACATGCGAACTAAATATCAGGCCAATATAGTCTGGTGTAACGATGACGCAGAGATCTAGGTTCAAATCCCAGTCGATTGTACCGGGGGAGGTTTATACTAAATTTACCACGCAAATGCAGACACATTTATTCTAACTCTACCTTCCTCATTCCTGCCACATTAGTGTAATTAAAATGGGTGCATACAGCCAAAACGGGTACTAAGACGTGGCGACAAAATAATAATTTAAATCCTTGTCAATGAGCACACAGACTAAAATGTCATTCTTATATAGTTTGATCTGAAAATTGAAAAAATGACACCTGAACACGGGAATCGGACACTGTGACCAGGTGTTATTTTTAAATTTTCAAAATATGATATCTAGATGGAGTAATTCTCACTAAAAGCATAAATAATAGCTTTGGCTTTTTGATTCTTATATAGTCTGGTTTGTCGGTGGCAGGAAGGTCGGGGTTCGAATCTCGGGCGGATGTAATGAGGGAAATTTCCCCTAATGGTATCCCATTCTACTTTTTTCACGAAAATGTTGGTACAATTCCTCTCAATTCTATGTTACTCACCCTCACCCTATTAGTGTAATTAAGTGGATAGCCCAGACGGAAAATGAGACGCGGTGTACGTATTATATCCAGTGGCGGAGAGACCTAGGCGTGTAGAAGGAGGTCAGATGAGGACCACTCTAAATAGCTTCAAGGGGCATCAAATTATCAAATATTTCTCGGTGGAATGCCCCCGAGCCTACTTTGGCGTGGGGGAACAAGCCCCTCATAAATGCCCATGTATGCTAACCTTCCTACCCTTTCCCAGCGTCCCCCTATGTAGTTCTATCACCAAGTATTATATCCAACCTTGACGCTGCTTCTAGTTAGCGACATTTTCAGACTCCCTCTCTAGTCTGTAGCCTCCTTGGTTCCCAGCCATTAGCCTCGGCCGTGATCCCAGGAGAACAATGGAGGATCATGACGCCGCTTCACTTCCGGTTACGCGGAGCGAGAGGATGTGGCGCCTGATAAAAACACCCGGCTTATCTCTTCAACACTCGTCTCACTATCAAATTCGGGAACTTGCAGATATTGCGCCTGTTCACTGTTAACACGGGGAATACACACTCGCGAGAATGTATCCTGACGATCGATATATGTGAGTATCCAGAGGATAAATCGCTCAAGTCAACTTCGTTGCTTGTCCAAATCACAGGGTTTGTTGTAAATACCAGCTATAGTTCAGACGTTTTGTGATTTCTGTGCAAATCCACACATCAGAGACTTTTTTTGGGGAAACGTCGCCCGTTTCTTTATGACATCGGGGAAACTCATAGCAGCGTTTATACAACCAGTGGCCAGTAAACTATAGATCATGGGCTGGATTCGATCCACTGACTGGTTTGATCTGGCCGGAAAAATACTTAAACAAACAACTGTTCACAAAAATAAAATAATTAACTATATGTGAAATGCAAAGTTGAAAATTTTTGCTCGATTCTTTTTCAAACCGGACCACCAACTTTTTTTTTAAACCCATACGGCCTGCGATACCAAAAAGGTTATCGACCCCTGAATTAAACGATAAACTTAATATATAGACACAAATATTCATTGGGGTAATTAAGGGCACCGCTTACTTGAAATAAAATATACTCACACTGGTATTTATTTTGAGAATGGCGGTTCCTAATCCACTTAAATAATCCTTAGTTATCTTAGAATGTTCTGTTGTGGCACCGTTTAAGATAACCTTATTTGTTATTGAGAAAGGCTGGATCTATGTTTCTAACTATTCGTAGGGTTTTTAATCATAACCTCCATTTTGGAGTAAATCATATTTTGAAACGATAAACCACATCTTTGATACCGCAGTATTTCTTGACGTCCTCGGAGCTCCTCCTTTACTAATGCACGGCTAATATCAGAACAGGACTAATATGTTATTTATTTGCAATGCATATTACTACCCATTAGGGATATTAGTATGGGTTAAGGATTAAGCAAGCAAAATTGAGAGAAAATGTACCGACATTTACATGTAGAAAAGTAAGAAGCCATTTAAAAAAAATTAGTATACTCGGCCGGAATTCAAAAACCAACAACTCTATCACTAGTAAACCAGGCCTTACATACGACCCTAGCCCAGGACAGAAATTCTAACACTGCACTTCTAGCAGTAGCTCCTTTTACTAATTAGATAGCAGCACACATCAGTGGTCACGTGGTCTGAGGAGCTAGGACGGATCACAAATAACTAGGATGTTGGGGATAAAATCCCGGCCGCGTTGAATTTTAAAAATATTTTTTTCTAAGTGGCTTTTCTCTCTACTTCCTCAATTGAAATTTGGTTACATTTCCATTAAGTTCTAACTTCCACATTTTTATTTAATTAAATGGGTATATTACAGACGGGTAGTAAGACGCGGTGTTAAACTTGTGGTCGGTCACTCTACGACTACGCCCTTGGTCGTGGAAATGAACCGAGATCTGAAATAAAATGTACATGTAGCTAAAAGAATATTACCTCTTACAAGCAGATATAAATCCCCACGTATATTTACAAACACCTTTGTGTTGGTTTAACGTTCATGATATGTGACTTGAGAGAGTAAGGAAGGATACGTATATCTGATCTCGGCCGTAGCGCACCTGAAGGTTCCTGTTGATACCGACCTCGTCGATGTCTGATATGACGGTCATGTCCGGTACGCCCGCCTCCGGACTCGAACCTGCAACAACATGGACAAAATATCGTAAAGCACACAGCTTTGAGTTGTAATATTGGTCGATCTCCGCCAGAGAGAAATGTCAGAGTGGTCACACACACAACCACAAGTAGTAATATTGGCTGGTTACAGCTGACAAACACTGTCATGCACACAGCTATAATTCATTCACGACCTAAGTTTACTTGGATGACAGCTCAACATTTTACTAGAAGTAGTCCCTAATATATCACTACGCCAACAGCTGACATCTATCACTTTGGATGACTGTAATGAAAACTGATGGTAATATATTAATGTGAGGGTTAACCACAGTAATTTAGGCCAATATTATTTATATATTTATTTGAGGATGGACACAAAGTTTTTTTATTGTTTTAGTCCACTTTAAAAAAAATCGCACCACTTTCACAAAAACTTCTAACGAACATAGCTTCAAAATGGCGACTGACGAATTTAAACCATATGGTTGAACATGACGGTAAAAAAGTTTTTTACAATGATGCAGACACGCAGTTGATGAAAATATTTTATTCATTTAAATATTTCAGAATACAATAAAATAATCATAAAATAATTTATTCTATATAAAAAAGACAAGATTTTTCTCTTTTCCAAGTAAATACGATGCATGTATTAAAAGGTATTGATGTGTGCACTATATTACACAAAATCAGTAACGTTGCAAAACGAAGAATAAGTACTTTTAATTATGTTTAAAATATTGTTTCGAGTTGGAGAAAAAGAAATTATTTAAAAAAATTATATAGTATGAGAAATCTTAAGTTTACGTCATTTTAAATGTAATATATAACAGGTAATTAAAAATCTTTATATTTATAACAAAAGAGTGATCTCTTACAAGTGTTGGCAGCCCAAAACCTAAACATATGATTTTCGAACTGTCATCCAGGTAAAAACCTATCGTGAACAGACTTTACAGTCATGTTGCAATATTTGGCGGTTACAGCGAGGAGGCGAATGTCAGCTACATCGTGTGATACTACTCGGTTACAGCAAGGGAGAATATTATAATACACACACATATAAGGTAAATCATATTGACCTGTTACAATCAAGGAGCAGTGGCAGTTCCTCTAAATCAGCGGTCTCAAACTCAGACCCTTGGCAGGGCCATTTTCAAGTTTAGAAGGAACTTAGGGGGCCGCATGAATTTCTTACAAATGAATATCAACTTTACAAAAATACACCAATGGCTTTGAGCTAGAACAAGATATTATTTTTAATCATCGGTAAGTAGTTAAAATAAACCCTTTATCAGTTACTTTTATTTCTATCACATTGTATCACTGAAAACTATCATTTTTATATAACAATATATTTTCACTTATATTTTTAAAATAATTTAAAAAATTACCAACTAGACACGGCGAAGGAAATTTTACATTTTCTGACCAGAAATTTGTGCCCACTTTTCTTATCATTAGCTTTTCAATATTTGGAATAACTCCTTTGAACATGCTACTTTAAAAGTGAGCATAAGTGAATGTCACTTAACCTATTCCTTTCAAGAGATTGTACTTGATTCATGTGCGTTGTCAGCATTATATGAAAATGGAGACTTGAATATATTTTACATGTCTTTGAAACATTCATTACTACATGTTGAAATCTTCTTGGATTCGAAAACAGTACGTCGGGGGAAGACACCTGCACTTTAAAAAAAAATTCCTTTTGAGGCAACAACAGGCAGGCTTAATACTGGTGCTCTATTCGTAAATAAACTTGTTACTTAAAAATACAATGGATTTGCAAAGCATTACTATGTTTATATTATATTTACTATATTAAAATATACTTGAAAAAAGGCTGATTTATTTTTATTCTGTAATCATGTATAAGGGCCTCAAAACAGTTGGTGAAGGGCCACATGCAGCCTGAGAGTTTGAGACCACTGCTCTAAATTACACTCCCAATCCCTAATCCTAAAAATAATATATTAAGACGTTAAAAACTCTGTTATTAGACATAAAAAAAACTAAAATCGATACTGTGGACGGTCATTTAGTTTTTAACACTTTTGAATCTGATTTCCACCCTTAAAAATAATATATTTGCAATGATACACTTCACCTTTTGATATGAATGAAAGCGCGAAAGGTCAAAAAGTAAAAAAAGTTACGCGACCTAATTTTACTGGGAAAATTTTTAAGATCAAAGTTCATACGAGAACATTAGAAAAATTATGTAAAAAACATCAAATAGGTCATTAGTTTAATATTTTATAAAAAAAAAGTTGCAGCCACGTGTCCTATAGTTCGCTATGGGCACCAATGCAATCAGGCCCGGATTAAGGCATGTGCCAAGTGTGCCATGCACAGGGTCCCCCCGAGGTTAGGGGCTCCCGCCCGCCTGGCTAATAAATCACTTTGTGACTTGTCATTTTATTTTGTGATAATATTATATATCAATATTTTCATGTTTTTTCGTAAAATGTATCCCAAACTAATCTAGAAATTCCCTAATCGAAAGGTGCTAATAGCTCGGTATTGTGTTGCGTGCGAGAATCCGTGCTTAAAAATTAACCCAACCTTTGCTTTTGGCAAACAGGAAATACTACGTATCTGCAGACGGTACCGTTGACTTTTGACAGAAAAATAAACATTGATTTTCTATTAACAATAATTTCTGAGGTAAAATAGTAAAATTATTAATATTGAAGGATTAACTGAATGCGACGTGAGAAAAACGCAAAAAAAAAAAGTTTTAAATAATAGAATATTTTTGCAATAAACATTATCACTATTTTATCTGCAGACGGCGGACTACGTAAAACGCAATTGCACTGAAATAGTATATAATTATATAATGTCCAGTATTATTATATTATTAGCTATTCAATTACAGTACTATAACCAACTCAGTATATAATGGATTGTATAGGGGCCTATTTTAATAGTTACTAACGTATTATTAATTAATATGTTAATAACAAAACTCACGGTACTCACAATGATTGTTAAACATTTGCAAAAAAATAGTGTGTCTCCAAATAAAATTATCCATTTGTATTGTCTTAGTTCCAGAGCAGATATCGTCAACATTAGCTGGTGTTAATTTATGTAACAGTGACAGTAAAATACCTCTAGCTTTATATACCAATTATCACGTAAAATGTACGATTGGAATAGGAGTAATACCAGAAAATGCAGCTGCCAATCCCCTGGGGCTTATTTTCGCATATTTTAAAAACCCAGGCCTGTAGCGGGAAATTAATGACGAATTAGGAGATTATGTGGCAGTTCACGGTGTTGAACAAAACTTGGACGCAGACTTCAATGCTTCAAAGCGCAAGTATCCTGATAAAGAAAGGCATATTACAAGACATATCAACAATGGGTGAGGACAGGTTATCGAACATAGCACTGCTGAATATTAAGGGAAAGATGCGGCAGGATATGGATTTCAACGACATTATCAATGCCTTAGCCCAACGAAAGGCAAGAAGGAATGCCTTTCCAAAATAGGAAGTGACATCGAACTGACAAGTGATGCAGTGGGTTAAATTCATAAATATTAACATCTGGAAATTATAGCATTTTTATAAGAAGTTAATTAAATGAGTACGTATTGTTATAACTTAATATTGTTTAGTAGAATACATTTTATTAAGCACAACATATTCAATATTTAAACTTATTTAAAGTTCGTAGTTTTTTTTACTAAATTCTGTAGGCCCTACCTGTTAACCTGTTATTTCTTACGCTAATTTTTTTGTAGATTCAAATTTATATTGTGGGAATGGTAGGAGACATAATTGTGCATGGTTATTGGTTATATACATGCATCATTTAAAAATTCAATTCAAAACCAATATTATGATAAAAAGAACTTAAAATGATACATAGAAGTGTATCGCCCTCGTTTAGGAAAGGCGGAAGGTTGGAGAAGGGAAGGGGGGCGGCCTTTCGTCGTGGGCCTACAGGAGGCAAGGTAGTAAATCTGACCCTGTCCAAGGGCCCCAAAGGGTGTTAATCCAGGCCTGAATGCAATTATTTATTTTACTTGCGTTTTAAAGTTAAATTCAGGTTTAGATTTTACTATAACTAAGTGTAAGCTCCATGCATTACGCCTTATTATCAGGGTTTTTGCACATTTACACTATATGGGTGGGGATGATGAAGCTAGAATTGAAGACGTGGGTTCAAATCTTCGTTTAGGGAGTGTGGAGGGTTTATTAGAAAAATAATTTGAGTACATAGTCGAAGTTTAAAATATTACCTCCCCACCCCGCCAAACCAGACAAGTTTTTACCAACGCCTTTGTTTGCACGTCCACCAATGTAGGTAAAATTAAACTCAACGGCATTAAACCTGGCCTGCCACAAAACTCATTATTGTTTTTAGTACATTTAATTAGCTTTATTATTTTGTCAACTAGTTGAAAATAAATTTAAAATTTTGATCTAAAACAATCCACATGCTTTATGCGCTAACCCCGCTCCCTTCTTTGAAAAAAATATCGTAAATTGGTGTTGTCTTAATACATATGTGACTAACTAGCCCGGCGTATGGCGCCACTTTGACCTTTGCCCCCGATTCGGAGTGTGTGTGAATTGGGATAATTACGTAATGTGCGTATCGCTGATTGGCTAGTGGTTTTTCCCTTCTCCTTCCCTCCCACTGACCCTCTTTCCTGTGTTCCAAACATGTTGGTTCTTGTGGAAACTTGTTTTTTTATTTGTGCTCATTGGTTATTTATGTATGCTCATTAATTTTTATGTATGCTCATTGGTTTTTTATGTGTGCTCATTGTTTTTTATGCCTGAGTAGGATTGGGATGGGCGTTGGAGTTTATTTTTTATTTATTGGTGTGCAGTCCACGACATTGGGAGCATCTTCTCTAGCCGGCCGCTTAGTGAAGAGTGTGACCACTAGTGATGGTCAGAATCGGATAAATAGAATCGATTCATTCGATTATTCTGAATAATCGGTTCATTCGATTCTTTCAAAATAATTCGAATTAAAAAATCAATCGAATGAGATAAACATTTGAATGAAAACATAGCTGACTCAATGCGATCTGGCCGATTCATTCTCTTACCCCACCCTTGAAAGAAGTGCTGAGGAAAATCGACCTTATGATTATGAATGTTTCCAGGCTATCTCTATACAGGTTTCCATTTCTATTAGATTCATTTTCAATAAATAGTAACCATTGCTATACAATAATCGACCTCACGCATTCGAATGATTCTAAGGTTAATTTAATACAAAGTTTAAGTGGTTTTTCATTTCCTTAAAATTTTACCTTCCTAACTAACTAATCGCATAAAGCATGAATGGTTTGAGAGATAATTTATTTTAATGTTGACTTAAATTTAGTAAGTATATACCTTTTATGTATTTAATAAAACATTGCCCAGCCGTAATATTCAGATCGTATTATAATTTTATTCACTGAAATAATTTTACGATTGTAAGCTTATATATTTTTGTTATGTTAAGGAAATATTAAAGGGTAAATTATTTCAACTCTTTTAAACACAAAGGGAAACGTATGTTTCTTATTTAATTATTAACCGTACGCAAAAGTATTTATATTAATTGCGAGGTACTTATTTGAGAAATGTGTTCACTTATTCACTGTATAGTATTTTGTTGTGGCTGTACTTTAGTGTTTGACACTGGCACAAGGAACTAAATACAGTAATATGAAAGTGTTGATAAGCTACAAACGCAAAGGAATGCGTGTTGGGAGATCCGACAGCAGGGTAAATAGAATAGTAGCACAAAGCAAAACGAGCCACTATTAACTACTTCTAGAAGTAGTAAATATTCGATTATTACCGACTCTTTACTACTTCTCAAAATCATTCAAATGATTCTTTCGATTCATTCGATTATAGAAGAGAATAGTAGCACAAAGCAAAACGAGCAACTAGTAACTACTTTTATAAGTAGTAAATATTCGATTATTACCGACTATTTACTACTTCTCAAAATAATTCAAATGATTCTTTCAATTCATTGGATTATTTTTCAAAGAATCGAATGATTATTCAATTCTTAAAATCATTCGATTATGCCCATCACTAGTGACCACCGACCAGCTGGCAGCGTATCGCGGCCGTAAGACCCCTTTTAACTTTTCCCCTAATCCCCCAGCCTTCCTTAGGCAATGTGTTTTTCCGGTATCGTCATCGTAATGTCGCAACCACCTATGCGGTAATGGGTTTTTTTTCCCGGGGACTCATACCGGTCACCAATTTGGCGGCTCGACAAGAAAGGAATAGATCGTGACCTTGAAACTGTGAGCTATGTCATTGACTCTGGCAACCCTCCCCGCGGTAATGGGTTTACCCAATGACGTCATCGCACTGTAACAACCCTGATGACTGGCGCAAGTTTGGCGGGTTTACAAGACAAGTCAAGACAGAAATAGGATAAGACTTTGAATGATGTCACAATGGGTTTTTTCCTTGATGACTGACGCCAGTTAGGCGGCTCGACAAGACAAGTCGACACAAGAATATATCGTGACCTTGAAACCATGAGCTAGTACAAGAGGTCATTGATCCTGTTCATGTTTGGTGCCAGTTTGCCGGCTCGACAAGTCAAGACTCATGTCTACGTGTAAGGGACAGACAGGTTTTGCGTGAATAAAACGATATTACAAAATATATATTTATTATAAATTAAAGGTTATATAGGACATGCATTAAAGGTTTCAGAGACATACATAATATTTGTTATATACATTTACAGGAATTGTGCATATATTCGTTCATACGTTTTTCTACATAGATACGTTAGTAAAACTGTTTTTAGTTTACAATCCAGAAAGTAATAGTTCAAACCGACAACTTGACGTGTATAGTAAGTATCACTGATAAAATCCAGGTTTCCGAAGTGCGTTTCCACCGTAGGCTATTCGAGGTCGATGACATCCACTGATTCTGTTAGCATGTCGCATACATCCACAACGAGTGTGTCGATCAAATCATTGCTATATCGTACAACGGGTGTCGACCACATATCCTGGCGGTCGAAGGCAACATCGATGAGGTCCCATACATCACAAAGACGCACCCAGCTAGGTGCTAGATAGGCGACCCATTTGAGTCCTGCGTCTTGTTTCTCGCTGATGACGACCATACGGTCACCGCACATGCATCTCAGATAGATTTCATGATTAGTCAGACTAATCTTCTGAAGAGGTTACGTGTTGCTGAAAAACTTTGATATGACCGACTTGTAGTTGCCCAGTTATTGCCACTCTGTATGGTCAAAAACTGAACAATTCTCTCCGTATTTTTTCTAGCTGAACATAGGTCGTAAAGTTGTTTTTGACGCTCATGCCAATGATGACTCGTTTGGCGTTGACTTCGTCCAGCGGGAACAAAGTGTTGAAAATACTGGGGATGTAGAGCGGCTTCACCGGCTTTGCTTTGCGGGCGCAAACGTCTTGACCTTTCATGATGTTTGATCACTTCGACGACTGTTGCGGTTATGGCAGGCACGCCATCTGGACACCCCTTTTATAGGCGCACGCTGATTGGACGCAGACTCTTGAGGGGGAGCAGGACCCTACAGGCTTGAAAAATGTGTTGTAATATCTCACCACCTTAGCATCGTTGCCTGTGTGATTGGTGGGCGAAAATAGGGCTAGGAAGGTTTTCATCGGAATGTTCTTGGCGCAATAGATAAGGTACATGAGATAGTAATGGCCGCAAACGCCCGAGGCTATTCTTTGAAGATGTAGCGTGCTATGAGACGTGCGGGAAGTGTTTTTGCGTATAAATGCCAGATGTGACTTTATACGGAGTGGAAAACCATAACTGTCAAAATATTCTCCTACGCAGTTCTCGTAAATAAAGATGGCGACCCAATGCGTCCCGAATTGGAGTGTGTGTCAGTGTTGATGGCTAGACCAGCAGGTCGCGCTATTCTTGCGGGTAGTTGATCAGCAGGGAAAACACCCGACCGTATAGAACGAAATCACAGATTTGTTTTCAGCACATGTCTTATGGTGTACTAGTCCATCTTCAATCATCCAATCTCGAAGTCCCCAAACGATGGAGGCCGAACAGAAATTCCATACAGAACTATGTGTCATGCACATGGTAAGGCCTAATTTAAGTGTTTTCAAAGACGAACAACTTCGGTCATACAGATCTACGACGGGTGTAGGCGTGTATTTGACTAGAAACTTTTTCTTTTCTGCCCCCTTGACGTAGACGGTTTTTGCACTCGTTGTGGCACGGGAGATGAGGGATTCGAGCAGGCTTTAATCTACATCAACGCTATCCCAGAGAATACCGTGCAGTTTTTGACGATATAGTCGGCTTACTTTTTAGCGACGGCTGAAAGTTCCTCGATAGCGTATGGGGGTTTTAACACCCAATGTTAAAATATTATACCTCATACAGATTAAACACTCAGTTCCTTGACGATAAACTCTTTGTTGTCGTTGATGACGCTCTGTAAATCCACGATTTAAATGACGAGCGTAAGGGGCGGGAAGTCGCTTAGATCAACTCCCATAATCGATCACGACGTTTCTGTCCTTGTCGAACGTGATGATGTTAGCAAACCCCCGGTACACGATACAGTTGATGGTTTCAATGAGAGCTCAATGCTCAGAGAGCCATGCCACGTTAATTCCAATGGGATGTCATGTGGGCTGACAGATTTAGTGTGAGATCGAAAGCCATAAGATGATATCCCTTTGGGAAGGCTTCTAGTGTGATGTCGTTACCTTCGTTTATGAAATGGATACCCGTTCCAGAAAAGTGTGTGGTAGGACATTAAATAGTTTCCGTTTGAAAAATCTGGCTGTAGCAGTTTCGACGGCACTTGTTCCCCGTCCAAGTAGAGCGAGAAATTGTTCATGCCATAGGTTTGGAAGTTAAACGAGTTCTTGGTGGCGTCCCCGTTTAACGCAGCATTTGATACATATCCCACGATGCATCGTCTGTGAAAGATCAATATAAAACTCGCCTTCACCGGTAACGGTAAATTGGATGGGCGAATCATAGGTGAGGAAAGAGAGAGGTTTGTATTGAAGCCATTGTCCACTTTCAAGACTAGTTTGCATGGGTGGGACGGAAAAGAGATCAAGTTCACTGCTGGCACACTCGCAGGACTGGGGGTGTAGAAACGACATTTCAACTGAAAATATCTACCGCTTATTTCTTAACCTTTTTACGTCGGGCAACGAAAGAAGACTGACGTCAGTGCTTCTTACGACGCCCTTTATAGCCTGAGACGGTCATCAGTGTGTCGATCATTTGCTCCGCCTTGCGTTTCAGGTTTGTTCCAGCCTCACCGACACGCTGGCGTAGGGCCTCTTTGAAAGGACGACGCTGATTGGCGACGTCGGAGAACATGTCGATATCCGTATGAAGAGCCTTTTTTCCAATAGCTTTAGCGCCGCTTCTCAGAAACCGTATGACGCTCTTGAAAAGGCTACTGAAAAAACTTCCCATCCCATGCCCTCGTTGATAGGGAACACCGTGGTAGATGGAAGATATTCCTGTTCCAGCCTGGTTGACGTAGTATCTTTGGTAGGGACAGTTCATGTTGAGCAACGTCTAAAATGAAGTTTCACGCACACTATTCCAAACTCGAATGGTAGAGGTTTACCAGTGTCTGTTCTTACATCGATTTCCAGTCTTTCAATTTCCCTTCTAAGTACGGGCACGTAGTGCAACGGATCATATCTAAGTGTTTTACGTGTGCCGTGGACCTAGTTTATGTTGTTAATACCGACGATATGTAAAAGCGGTGCCACAATTTAACCCACAGGCAGAGGATCAACGATATCCGTGTGGACGTACATTTACGAAGGCAAGCCTAGTAGAATGTTGGCAGAGTACAGCGACTTTTGGACTTTGATCAGATTAGTATTAGGATCGAAACCGAGCAGTAGACTTAGTGGTGAAGAAGAAACTAAGTCCACTTTTTGTTAGGTTTTTGTGTACTTGAATACAACTCCGGAATCCCCTTTAAACGCCTCCACTTCGTTTAGGGCTTTGACCAATTCATGGAAAGTGCTGTAGCTTCTAGGAGTGTTGTGATCCTTGAATATTTGTTCCACGCCATTAGCGTCCACCCAGTTGTATCATACAATATTTTGGCACTCGGGCCACCACTGGCCTTCGAGTGTAAGACGGTAGGGTAGTTGCATGGTGAGATTCTCGAGGGTATTTTTCGGGAAACATCCCATAGAGCTGTCGATCGGCAAAGTGAATTAAAACTAGTCTTTCATGGTAAGGCGCTGATGTAACTGGCAGGAATACAGGAATTAAACTTGGCGGGATAACCTTTCCAATGCACGCACAATTTCTTTCTGGCACCTTTACCTTTGACACGTAGTATTTAATCAACTTTAAAAGTTTAAAAGTTGGAAGACGTACGCGTTGCAATTCGGGGGGTTCGTAAAACTTTCCCTCCACCTCTTCTCAGTCAAGATCGGCCAGCCTGTAGACGAATGGTTGTCGCAACACAACACTGCTGACTTTGAACATTTCTTCGCTCTAATTGCTTTCGTAGCCCTTTTCAAACAACATTTTGGATTTGCTAATACGCACCGTGTCACCAACTTTGAGTTTTGGCTTACTATTCGAGTTGGACGCCATTTGCCGTAGAGATTATCGGTGACTTGAAGGACACTAGTTTCTGAAATATCGGCAGGTGCCATAATGATACTGGAGTATTTTGCATCATTGTAGGCGTCAATGAGATCTTGGAGGACGTCCATAAATATCCCTGAGAGAAAAAAAAATCTCTCGCTCAAGCGGCAACGTCCTCTACTGACAAATTGCGTTCCCCCTATCACGTTTTTTAAAAATTTCACCGCTAGCTCCGATGACGTCAGCAGAGTGCTACTACAACATGAGCGCTTTTAGTTTATTAACTCACTTTTAAACATCACACTTTGTCCTCCGAGATATATCATGCAGCGTGTTTTAGATTTAAATCGTTTACAATCCAAATAATAGGCAGACTTTGGAAGGAAGACGTTACCTAAACTGCCCAGACCGGTTATGTAGTCATCGGGCGTTTCACCCATAGTTTTAATATTTGAATAAGTTTTGCCTATTGTTAAATCCTCGAGATTTATGGGTTCTTCGGATTCTACCTCCTCGCACGCGGGTGACTGTGATATTTGGTAGGCAGACGGCTCTGGCTGTGAGTACTCTGATGTCTGGTAGTTAGACGACTCTGGCGGTGGGTACGCTGGTGACTCTGAAGTCTGGTTAGTAGACGACTCTGGTGGTGGGTACTCGGGTAACTCTGACGGCGGTTACGCCGGTGACGCTGGTGTTGGGGGCGGTGGCTGCGGCGTTGTGAAGAACGGTGGAGGGTGGTGTTAATCTCGGAAGAGTGGCGGAGGCCTAAGCAACACGGCAACAACGTCTCCTTGGCGGAAATTGTACACAGCACATGTCATATCACACATGTTAAACTCCTCGATTCTCTCGTAGGATATTACATCAGTCGCTCTTACTGTGTGACAGGTAGAGTCGCAGAACTCTATGTAGCTTAGCTCCTCTCTGTCTTGGTTTACTACTTAGTAAATTACATGTGTATCGCTCACAGCCACACTGTGAATATTTTCTATAGTATATAGGCACGCCCCTCAATCGTATGACCCACAGACATTAAATTAATATAGCCAGTTTTTCGTTACCAGGCTCGCACACGTCTTCGTCTGTTAGAGTACGAAATCTACAGAGTAAAAATACACAAAACTCGCCATCTAAATAGGCTATTAGGCATCTCCCAGACTTTGTATTGACCGCTTTTTATTTATCCACCGAGTACTTTTGATCGGCGGTTAGATCACACAATTTTACAGTTTGCATGGCGTCAGCAATATTTACCAGCTGCTGTTACTTGTCCATCTTGAACCGCACTACAAACGCTTATAAATAAATGCCTAAGCGGGCGCCCCACTATATATCCACTCCTCCCTCCCTCGAGCGACTTCACGTGGTACGAGATGAACAGGGTCAATGACATCTTGTACTAGCTCACGGTTTCAAGGTTACGAACAATTCTTGTCTCGGTTCGTCTTGTCGAGCCGCTAAACTGGCGCCAGGTATAATTCATCAGGGTTGCGACAGTGCGATGACGTCATCCTAAAAACCCATTGCCTGGAGGAAGGGTTGCCAGGGTCAATAACCTCATATAATAGCTCACAGTTTCAAGGTCACGATATATTCTGGTCTTGTCGAGCCGCCAAACTGACACCAGTCATCAGGGGAAACTAATTACCACATAGGGAGTTGCGACACCGGGAAAACCCATTACCCCATAGGGGGTTGCGACACATGCCTGAAGAAGGGGGTAGTGAGGGGAAGTGAAAGGGGTCTCAAGGCAGGGGAACCATTTCACACTCTACCCCAAACGGTCGTCAGGAGAGGTTCATGCTGCTTGTTCCGGGAAATGAAAGGCAGTCCAACAGAGTCTTGTGAGAGGGAGCAGTCAGTGTAACTTGGTTCGTTCTGTGCCGGGGCGATGTAAGGAGGGTGGGGAGTGAGCGGGAAGTGAAAGGGGTCTTACGGCCAGGAACCAATTATCACACTCTTCGTTAAGCGACTGGCCAGAGAATATGCTCCCAGCGATCCCAAGGTAGGAGCGCCCGACGCCGTGGACTGCACGCCAATAAATAAATAAAAAACTCCAACGGCCCGTCCCAATCCTACCCAGACATAAAAACCAATGAGCTCAAATAAAAAACAAATTCTCACACATAAATAACCAATGAGCACAAATAAAAAAACCCAAATAAGACCAGAATTAGCACGTTTGGAACATTGGAAAGGGGTTCAGGAGTAGGGGAGAGGGAAAACCAACAGCCAATCAGACAGACGCACAACATTACGTAATCATCACAATACACACTCTCCAAACCGGGGTCAAAGGTCAAAGTGGGGTCAAAGGTCAAAGTGGGGTCAAAGGTCAAAGTGGGGTCAAAGGTCAAAGGTCAAAGTGGGGTCAAAGTGGGGTCAAAGGTCAAAGTGGGGTCAAAGGTCAAAGTGGGGCCATACGCCGGGCTAAGTAGTTATGTGTGTTTATTACTGTAAATTAAATGAAACAATTAAATAGATACCCGTTTAATTCAGTGGCCACATTGTCTAAGACGTCATGTTGCAATAGACTGCCCTACCAATGACTGGGAGATCGGGGTTCAAATCACGGTCGAGTGTGATTTTCTATAATAGTGTTATACTCTACCTCTGCGCAAATGCGGGTACATTTCCTAAAAATTCAACCTTACTCATCCCTAACACCTTAACGTAATTAGTACATATGCGTATAACCTGAACGGATAGTAAGACGTGGATATAAGCTAAAAATATATAGATTACACGTAATGGATGGTGGGCAAGCAGATCAAAGCGTCAAATTTGTCCAGTATGTCAGTTAAAGGGAGGTCTGAGTTCTAATCCCGGTAGGGTGTACTGAAGGTGGCTTTTCCTAAACGATATTTTTCTTCTCACCCCATACAAATGCGTGTACATTTTGTCTAAATTCTACTTTTTTCATTCCTAATCCAACAGTATAAACATGCAAATAGCCCTAATGGGTAGTAAAAATCAGCGTATAATATATATATATATATATTAATCTGTGAAATTAAATTAAATACGCAAAAATTCAAACATTAAAAAGCTTTGGTTATTAAGTCTTTTGATGTGCTTGTTGGTATAGAGACTTGTCATGTTACCCATGTAATTTGTCATACTTTCTAGTGCCAGTAATGTCTATTAGCACCAGTGGCGGCTCGTAGCTAAAATTAGTAGGGGTGCTACTCCAGAAAATGTGTAGCCTTTATTTAAAAATTGTGTAAAAGGGAAAAAAACACGTATAAAACGAAAATTTATTCAGGAACTTCATAAAATCTTAACAAAAAAAAAAGCTATTTTTACTTACTTTAACTTAAATTGTTACAGTTCAAGCTTTATCGATTCATTTGAAAATGCAATACATTCTTCTTGTTTTAATTTGCGCAAAAAGATCAATAATTTTCTCCTTGATCTCTGGATGACAATTGAGGAAATTTTTCTTCATTGAAAGTACTGCAAGCGCATTTAGTCTTTCTGTTAAATAAAAGAACCTAAAAAAATGAATCAAATAGAATAGCTGGAAGCAGAATAATAATCTAATTCTACACTTTATCACATTCAGGAATATTGCACACAGTTTTTAAGCACAGCACACTCTCAGTAAAAAAAACTTCCTTCCACCATCACGCCAGAACAAGCACTACGAGAGCAACAGTGCTCTCTCTACCTGGCAGTCCCGCCTTCCTCCCCATTTCCTCCTATGTGCGCATGCGCACAACAGTCAAACACCACGTTGCTGGTACAGTGAAGCGCACAGTTCCATACAAAGATTTTTGTATAGTTTTCATAAACTGGGGGATGATGGCTACTGAAGTACTGACATTAAGCTTAAGGAATATATATTGTACTAAAAAAAAAGACTCATTATATTAAATGTTATCGATAATATCAAGTGGAAATAGGGAGTGCTACAGTTCCGCAGTGCCTATACATGAGCCACCACTGATCAGCACTTAATTAAACTAGCTAACCCAAGGGAACAGTGAATGAACAACACCCCGTTTAGAAACTTTGTCATTGATGGGACGAAGTGGGGATGGAGAGGGAGGTAAAGGACCTAAGTGCTCCATAATAGTTTGACAGCTGGGATAAGTCTTGGGAAATATATAATACTAAGAATTTTGCTAAGTTCAAGAGGAAGGAAGTGCGGTTCTCATATTTTATCCACCCATTAAATTTGTTCATTTTATTTAGTTTATTATTTAATATTTTATTAGCTATATCCTCTAAAATGACTTAGATTTTCTTTGGTATTTATCCTTGATGTATTTGTTTCTGTATAGATAAAATATTCTTAGGTTTGATATATCCTGCTTCGAGGGAGATATTATTATGAAAATTAGATGTCATCACTTTTGTATTGCCTTAAAACAGCTATTAGTGACTTAACTAAAAGACTGTCAAAATATTAATTCTTCATATACCCTCAAACGTATATAATAATTATTAATAATAACGCTAACAACTTTTAATACCTGCATCAATGGTCGCATAGTCTAAGGCAAGGGTGTGCAAACTTACTTAAAGGAGGGCTTGATATAAAAAAAACATTGGTGGGCTAAATACTTTTGTTCAAAATCCATTATATGATAAATACACATAATAAACTGACATGAGTAAGTTTAAATATATTGAGAATGAAAAACAATCATAACGATCTTAGTTGCTGAGTATGTTTTTAAGTTTGTTCAGAAGATATATATGATGGGATGTAAGATGCTTCCACTAGTTTTCATAATCTTGGTTGAACTGTGAATGATGCTATCCTCAAGAAAGAAGAGAGATACTTGTCATTAAGTCGGTTTCTAAGGTCCCTTTTCATAGGTTTTAATTAAGAATATGAGGATGCAGACATTGCCTTATATTTTTTGGGCATGGTTTACCAAGTTAGGAAATGATGATTTTGACATGGTTTTCTAAAATACAGTTTTGTTATGTTAAAAAAGTCTGCTTCACAACGCTACACATTTAAATTATTTGGCCTAAGGGCCGGATTGAACACACCAGTGGCCGCATTCGCCACACAATTACTATTTGTTTTTATAAATCTTTTGCGGGCTAAATAAAATTAGTCAGTGGGCCGAAGGTTGCAGACCACTGGTCTGTGAAGGGGAGGAAGGGGTTCTAATCCACAATGCGCATATATTTCATTAATAAATGGTTACGTCCAATTTTACTTGGTTATTTTGTTATTTATGAATAAAGTTTCTCTCTCTCTCTCTCATATCCCAACTGTGTAGTTTTCTGTGATTGGACAGTACTTTATCGATCCAGAGTGTACAGTTGTCGAGGAGGAAGGAACAAAACTCACTACTCAGCCACCAAAATCACATTAGAACTTGTCAACTGAGCTGAATATCAACTCCCAACCCCTTCCCGTACCTGTCAAAAGGCGAAACTCTCCCCCCACTCCCACGTCTCTCAAACACCCAAGGCATCTATTAATGCAAAGAGCTGCAGGTGATTGCCAAGCCTGAACCTCATCAGTGGCTTGAAGAGAGAGAGAGAGAGATTACAAGAGAGGTGATGAACAGGGAGAGGGGAAATTGAGCGGTGATAGATTGGATCCCACCCGCGGTAATTTCCGTGGCGGACGAACACCAAGGTTTGGAGGGAGGAGGGTAGTGAAACGGGGAAGAGGAGGTATTGTAAACAAAACAACGACAAACTTAATCTGGTTACGCAAATAAAATAATTAAACTTAAGAGACATACAATTGAATGTGTGACTTCTAAAAACTCTGTAAGTACTATGCATGAAAATGATCAAACATAATTGTGACTTTAAACTTAAACTTAAACTTAAAAATTATGGGATGTTGAAGTCGGAAACGTAAGTTCCGGTTTTTGGCTTACCAATCTGGAATAAGTATTTTCTTGTGGGCGTTTGTTGTATGCTAGCTCTAGAAGATAAATTGTCGTCAGCCATCTTTTCATATAATTATAATATGTGAAAATCAAACACTACTATACACGTGATGTTTTTGTTTTAGAGATAGAGACATTAGACAAAATTAACAAATTGCTCATATATAATGGAATTACACCTTGAAACTATATAACATAATAAAAATTCACCTTTAGATATCATCAGTGATTTTCTTGATCTTTGATTTTCATTGTCTGAACATTTCGTAAAGTTATTGTAAAATGTTCAACTACCAAGTTTGTTTAGGTAACAACTTTATATCTCACAAGTTATATATAATTTATCTGTATAGTTAACGTTATACGGTGAATGTATAGCTGCTGTCATGACAGGGTTCTGTGCTTGGACAAGCATGAAAGTTGATTTGGGCGATTTTTCAACCGAGTATGACAACTAGTTAGATAATATTTGAGGTATCCAATGTTCACTTTATAAACTGACTGATGTTATCAGCACACGGCTTACAAAATAGACTTAAAAAACTCAGAATACACAACACTCAGTCCTCCTGCCGTTAATTAATCACCGTGAAAGGGTAAGTCCCAATTTCAACATTGAAAGTTTTTCGGTCGTACTGGGAATCGAACTTGAAGCCTAATAGATAGACTTGCTCAGAGCCACCTTGAACATAATTTTGGGCCCGGAACCATCTTGATTCAAGTATAATATAGTATAGTATAGTATAGTATAGTATATAGTATAATATCAAATATAGCTGAACAATGTATAATTTTTTTTAAGATTATTTGTAGTTTTTTAAGACTACATCGGTGACATGATGCCCGTTATAATTCATTCAGGACCTAAGTTTACTTGGATGACAGCTCAAAATATTACCAGAAGTAATCCCCAATATATCACTACGCCAACAGCTGACATTTATCACTTTGGATAACTGTAATTAAAACAGAAGGTAATATAGGAATGTAATAGTTAACCACAGTAATTTAGGCCAATATTATTTATATATTTATTTGAGGTCGGACACAAAGCTTATTTATTGTTTTACTCCACTTAAAAAAATATTCACACCACTTTCACAAAAACTTCTAACGAATATAGTTTCAAAATGGCGTCTGACGAATTTAAACCATATGGTTGAACATGACGGTAAACAAGTTTTTTTACAATGATGCCGACACGAAGTTGATTAAAATATTTTATTCGGTTAAATATTTCAAAATACAATAAAATTATTATTATTATTATTATTAGCACCGCGTCTTACTACCCGTTTGGGTTATACGCACTTACGCTAATGTGTAATGGTATAAGATGTCTTGTCAGAGGTGAAGGAAGGGTTTGGTAATCAGATAAATTTATGCCGGGACCGGGGATTGAACCCCGACCGCCATCATAGAAGTCTGACACCTTAACCCTAGACCGCCAGGTCACCCTACAATAAAATAATCATCAAATCATTTATTGTATGTAAAAAAAAATGACAAGAATGTTCTCTTTTCCGAGTAAATACGATGCCTGCATTAAAAGGATTGATGTGTGCACTATATGACACAAAATCAATAACGTTCCAAAACAAAGAATAAGTAATTTTGATTATGTTTAAAATATTGTTTCGAGATGGATAAATAGAAATTATTTAAAAAAATGATATAGTATGAGCAAACTTAAGTTTACGTTATTTTAAATGTAATATATAACGGGTAATTAAAGATCTTTACATTTATAGCAAAACAGTGATATTTTATAAATGTTGGCAACTCAAAACCTAAACATATGATTTTCGAACTGTCATCCAGGTAAAAACCTATCGTGAGCGGACTTTAGATCTTGGCGCCTCGGGAAGTTTCCTGCCTCGCTCGCCCCTTGAATCACGTGATACTCTATGAGCTAAGGTGTCGGGCCTATACAATAAATTGTGTAGCCATCTTAAAACTCGGTACTGAGCAATATTGTTTTTAGCACCCCATCTCATTTACCCGGCCGGGTTAGACGCCTATGCACCAATTACACTAACGTGTTAGGGATTAGGAAGGTTGTATTTAGAGGAAGTGTAACCGGATTTGCGTAGATGGAAAGTGAAAACCCAGTAGGGGAAAACCACCCTCAGTACACTTGACCGGGATCGAGACCAGATCTCTCCGTCTCAGGCAGTCTAGTCTATTGCTAGAGTAGTGTCTTAGACCATGCGGCCACCGAAGCGGGTTACTGAACGATCGATTAGACAGATGCTCCCGGTAGAAATAAGGGGAGTAAACAAAGTCCTAATTGCGGAGAATGATCATTAATAATCCATGACCCAGGGAAAATATCGCGAGCGCATTTCCAATTTAAATATTTGAATGGCAATATTCAGATTTTCACAGAGTTTTATGATAATTATAAGTACAGCTCGTTTCAGTTAAAAGAAAGCCACAGAGCTTAATTTATTTTAAAGCGATCATAGCCCACTTCGGTGTTCATTGACTAAAAGTCAGACTCATTTAATCCGTTTTGCCGGGAACACACAGTAAAGGTTCGAATCCCAGTCAAGTTTACTGAGAGTGTTTTCCCCTCAATGGTTTTCCACTCTTCCTACACACAAATTCGGATATATTTTCTCTGAATTATACCTTTCTCATAACTATCTTATTAGTGTTCAAATGAAAACAGTCCTGATGATTAGTAAGACGCGACGATGAAAGAAAAAGTGATCATACTTTAAAGGATGACAAACTACCCAAGAAACTATTAAAACGTTACATAATTAAAATGTAATATTGTGTCCAACACCTTAGCTCAGTCGGTACAAATAAAATGGTAACTAAAGCTTTGTATTTAACATTTTCTGAAGTAGTTTTTATTTTTGTACAAGTTTGTCGGTTTAGGGTAACTTTGCCCTTTTTCATCAATTAAAAAACTAAATAATGGCAAATAAATAGGCAATGTCAATTTGACAAACTATGCGAAAATACTTCAATTTGATAAAATGAGAGTCATAGATTCGTGAGACGAGTTAATTGCAAACTGTTGATCCTTAATGGTGTGCGCGTGGGCTAAGCGTAAAACTAATCTAGTCTGGTTGCAGATGACGGGGACATCATGGTTCAAAACTCGACCAGGTGTGGTAAGAACTTTTAAATACATTTATTTTATTTATTTATTTATTATTTAGCACCGCGTCTTAGTACCCGTTCGGGTTATACGCTTTATAAGTACTAATTACGCGAATGGATCAGAAATTGGGAAGGTTGAATTAGATTAAGTGAACCCGCATTTGCGTGGAGCGAGAGTGGAAAAACATTTAGGACCCCCCCAGTTCACCCGTCCGAGATCCGAACCTCGATCTTCCTGTCCTCAGCAGTCGAGCTTAACACTACTAGCGCGTTAGCCAACTACGCCAACGAGGCGGGTTTTTAAATAAATGTTTTCCCACTCTTCCCTCACGAAAATGCGGGTATACATACCGTCTACTTCATCATCATCATCATCATAATCACCCCATCAAATCCGGATAGGCCAAACGAGTAGTAAGACGCGGCGAAAATATTATTTAAAAAATCTTTGCTTCATCACGATTTCCTTACACTTGTTGGCCTTTCTAAATACTCAGCCATGGAGACAGATTACAACCTCGACCTCCTCGTCACCGGCAATCCAATAGGCCTAAATTTCGAGCCGGACGCCTTATGCCACAAGTACGGGTACCGACACATTTGCGTTACGTGTTCTACAAGCATAGCTACAGTAGCCCCATGGCTTCTTTGGTGTTGACCGACAGCTGACGGCTTTGAAAGGTTACCAGACCAAATTATGTATCCCTACGCCGAACAATATGATCTGCAAAAACATGTGTTTAGCAGCTGTCAGAAGTCAGCTGTGAGCTGTCAATCAGCACCAAAGAAGCCATGGGGCTACTGTACCTCATGTCCCATAAACACACACGAGCGATGTTATCGTAATTAATTCAAGAGATAAACTTGAACTGAAACAATTATAGTAGGTCCCACGAAATAAGACAGGTAGCTACTACGAAATATACGACGCGCATTCCCGTGTATTACTAACCATTCAAGTTGTAGGCCTACGCTTATGTAGTAATTACGCTAACGGGTTAGGGATGAGAAAGGTTGAATCTAGAGAAAATGTACCCGCAATTTCGCTGGGATGTAAATAGAAAACAATTTAGGGAAAACCATCCTCAGTACACCTGACCAGGATCGAACCATGATATCCCCATAAACAGCAGTATATTATATTGCGAAATAGCGCCTTAGACCATGCAGCCACCGAAGCGAGTTTTAGAATATTCAAGGTTACCAACACAATTATACAATAGTTTTCAATTTTCTAGTACCCTCTTCGGTGGCCGTAGGGTCTAAGGCGTTACACTCGTAATATACTAGACTGACGATGAAGGGGAGATCGAGACTCGATCCTCGTTGAGTGTACTAAGGTTTTTTCCTTAACAGGTTTCCACTCTCCCTCCATACAAATGCGGCCACACTTCCTCTAGATTAAACCTTCATAATCCCTAACACATTAGAGTATTTAATACATAAGCGTATATACTTAAAGGGTAGTAAGACGTGGTGATAAAAAAATTCCATCTAAGACTACTTTTATAACGTCTGCCTGTACGTTTGTAATTAAACATCAGTAAAGAATAGAGCCCAAATTACACCCATGTTTTCAAGAGTCACTTGTTTTTCCGGCAGCAACCACGAAAGTTGGTATTATGCACGGTAATATTTAACTTGTACTAAAATGCAGAATTAAATTAAGAACGTTAACATCAGGGCGAACGCCGCAAGCACAAATTCCGGCAAGGTCGAAAAGGAATTACTAAGAAATAAGGATTGTTATCTTCTACAAAGTGGTACGGATTTTGGTTGTTGTGTTTATCCTTTAACTAAGTTAAGAATACTCGAGGTTGCCAATAGACACTCGGTGCCCTGTTACCAAACCGAACTAATGAAAGAAAATAATGGGGAAAATAATTTAAAACCGGGGTTCCGCAAGGCTCTACTTTGTGTTCATAAGCTAAAGGTGGGTTTCCCTTGTTCCCCGGTTCCGTGCCACGTGGCTAGGGGCCTTATCGACATGGCACCTGGGTAACCTTTACAATGGTAAAAAGGTCGCCCAGATCCCGGGGGTTGTGCCGGGAAATGTCACCATTGTATTGTACTCCACAAAAGTTTCAAAATCCTCGCCCCACCCATTAGAGAGAGCTTGTAACAGATAAGTTGAGAGTAATTCCAAAACAAACGGTTTATGCAATGTTTTGCACCAAAAAGGGAGTCTAGTTCTACGTCGGCGTGGTCATCAGCCATTTACATTTAGAGGCACAACCAGAATATAATTTTGGGGAGAGGGGTATTTATACCATCTAATGCCCCTAGAGGACATTTTAAGAGGATTTTCGTGACAAAACACATCATAGCATGGCTATCTTTTGGAGGCTTTGGAGGGAGGAAGCGGCAAAGAAAAGGTTTACTCTTAAGCTCCTTCACTTTCGTTGTTGTCATCCTATTCAGAAAAAAATATGATTTGTGATATTATAAACAAAATACTCGAGGTGGGCCGAATCCTGTACTTCTCGAATCTGAATCTTAAAAATGTATCTCGAATCTCGAATCCAAATTCGAATCTTTAAAAATGTACCATTTAAGTTAGAGTGAAAATATTTAAAATTGACGAATGATATTCTGTTTGTCATGTAAACAACAATTAAAGCACTATTCTAGTGAATTAGTTTTAATAAAATTTTGTCTTTTTGTGTGTGTGCGATTTTGTTACTCTCCCATCTACATTATATCTATATAGGCCTAATTCTTTTTACCAATTGCATAGTTGTAATATCAAGTCAGAGTATTCATAATTATATTCGAGATACTTTTTTTTATGAATCTCGAATCTTTCGAATACCAAAAGATTCAAGCGCTCCATTTCTATAAAATGTGTTTTAATTTAACACTATAATAAATACAGTTAAAAATAGTAATGTTTATTAAAATGGCAGGCCGGTAAAGGACCTTCCATAAAATCACGACACTTTGAGACTTGATAACTCAAAATAGGGGGACCAAAATTTTCCACAACAAATTGTAAATATAACTTCTTCGTATGGTGGAAAATTTAAAATTTTGAACAGCATGTTAAGAGCCCACCCCTAATAACCAGAAAAACCTTGAAAATATAAAATTATAAATGGTGTTTGATGGATCGGGAGAGGTGTGGGAGGGGGGCCGGCTCGAAACGTCTTAAACTAGTGGGGAAAAAATTCTTGGTGTGTTGGAAAAATTAGAGTAGTAGTTGAAACAACAAAAAATAGGTCACGATTATTCGATTATAGAGAATACAGTTTTCAAATAGTATAAAAAATATCTGTTTGGAAAGGAGCGCCCTTGTTACAAGACCAACATTCCTATAGATTTTACACATATTGAACGAATAATGTGGCAATTCTAAGATAATTCATCACATTAAATAAGAAAAAAATACTCAATTCATGGCTGGCTAAGGATAGGCCTATATACGAGTAATAAAAAAAGCACGAGGTAAGAAAGACCGTTTATAAAATATACCCACATTAGTTTGGGGTTAGCATTCATTACTTTTTAGTGCATTTTATCTAACAAACGTGACAGTTGAAAATCACATTACTTGACGTAAAAATATTAGAGGAATGTGAGATGGAAAATTTTTCCCTTAGAGCAAGTTTTTTCAGAAAATTTACGCTTTTGAAAATTTTGAATTCTCTTCTGAAAAAATAATTCCAGTTATTTAAATTGAACGAATGCAATCAAGATTTGCCAAATTGTTAAAGTTTTCACTTCAGTTTAATTTATCCCAAAGACGTTAAAACAAAAAATGTTATCAAATAAGTAACAACAAAGTGATTAAATCGTCCAGGAACTACTTATAATAGGTTATTCTCATGCTTCAAAAGACACCGTTTAAAAGAACGTTGTTTTTCGAGCCAACTCATAAGTGAAGTAAGTATTTTTAAACACTTTATCTAGCAGAGAAAAGTGTTTAGGGCAATTTTTATAAATCCAAAGAAACTAGATTTAAGTAAGACTTTAATCACGTTTAAATATAAACCGTTGTATTTTTCTTATGAATTGTGCACTGTATTCTATGCACTATTTACTATGATATATTCACTATACATAAATATAAATCCAACCTAATCTAGCAAACAATTAACCTACTTGGAAAGCCACACGCCACCACCACGGAACATTTTCAGAGTGAAATTTTTTCGTATACTATATGAAAGTAGAAGTTGAGTATTCCCCCCTCCCCCCCCCCAACGTTTCCTACTATCCGCGTTTAATTACACTTATTTAAAATAAATCTAACAAAATTTGCGTGGAAGAAAAGTGGGCCAATGCGGGCAATACTATACTAGTGTCGTTTCAGGATTCACGCAAATCCATTCTCGACTTGTGTGACACTCGGTGTAGCTCACATAGTGGGTCAGTTTGGGGGTGGTGTCATTTGTAATTTGTGAGAGTTTTATTTCACTACATGGCGTGTTGGAAGGGGTTGGGCCCACAACGAGGATAATTAGAGGAAAGATGAGACGAATATAAAAGTTATATTAAATTATGATCACGTGAAAAATACATCTTTCGGATCAATGAGAAGAACTATAGAAATATAGTACATTCCTAACTTATTAAATCTTTTTTAACAAATGAAATAGTATTGTCTGTGAGTATTTTACACGAACTTACTTTGTACAGGTTATACTAGTACACAACTAACAAACTAACTTAAACCTAAGAATATATATATACTCTTATTTTGCACCTAGACTTGCTAATTGGACCTATGACTACATGAATGCCGAACTAGTATCTGCCATGTGTTGTCCCTTTGGCAGTCCGACTTTAGCTCATGACGCATGATAATTTAAAAAATACCCAACACAGAGTTGTTAAAATGTTTAATATGTGTAATAAGACGAATCAATATGTGTACATAATTATTTTATAAACACGCGGGAATCACGTCAATGATCACACGTCCAAAGGAGTCAGGCCCCGAAATAGATTGGGTCACCGGTGACAAGGAGGTCGAGGTTAACATCTCGACCGGTGACCTGGTGGTCTAGGGGTAAGGTATCAGACTTCTGTGCTGGGGTCCAGTGTTCAATCCTTGTTCTCGGCACAGATTTATCTGATTATCAAACCCTTCCTTCACCACTGACAATACATCTTGTGAATGTGGGGAATGCCAGGCCTCCACCGTAGTTCGGATTCCACGTTGAACTGTAGGTCCCCCATTTCATCTCACAATCACCCTACCATTACACATTAGCGTAAGTGCGTACAACCCGAACGGGTAGTAAGACGCGTTGCTAATAATAATAAACATCTCGACCAGGTGCGTTGACGGTAATATTCTCCACGCTAATCTGGGTGTACTTATTAAAAAATGCCCTACTCCTTAGGTAAGTCGATGATAGCGTTGACAATTTTTTCCACCACGTCTCAATAGTCTTTTGGGTTACACAAATATAGTGTACGCTAATAGAGTAGGGATGAGGAAGGTCAGAAATATACTCGCCTTTGTGTGAAGGTAGAGTGGGAAATCATTTGTGTGGGGGGGGGGGGGGGACATTCTGAGTACACCTATCAGGGATTCGGACCCCAAACCGGAAAACCCGACTAGATGATAGTGACATTTCGACTGCCTGCCCAACGATGAGGGTAACGTTGATGTTAAGACGGTGCTAGTAAAGCGCTCAAACTAGGTGATCTAATAAATACCTCTTAACCGTGAAGTTAGATTCCCTAACCACTTAGTCTTAAGATATAAACCAAATGCACTATAAACCAAATTCACGTAAAAAAACCATTTTAATTAAACCCAATGCGGACACCTTAAAATGTAAAATATTATATTAATGCCTGTTTTTATCAGACTTTCACGTTCACTTGGTTTATATAAAACCTGTTTCTGTATTATTATTATTATTATTATTATTATTACTATTATTTCTTGAATCTGTTAATGGGGGTTGGCGGACCATTAATATGGCCATGTCATAAACAGATTACGAACTGTGTGTTACTTTCAATTGTTTGCTGTCGTAACAATTGCGTGACAACCTTGATGAGTCAATATAAAGAAGCTTTGATGAATAGAAGAACTCTTTGGGTCCGTACTCCCGTATAATTTACATTTAAATATGGTCCTTATTGCTCGGATTCAGTCACGCGTGGATAGCAACGTCTTCAGTCGTCAGCCCAGGTCACCCGACCGGACATTGTCAATACCTTCAAATAAGAACTCATCTCATCAGACCTTACTAGGATATTATACGTGCGCTTTCTAAATGAACGTATTGTATCGACATAAGAACTTACAAGCTAACTTATTTAGTACCATACGTTTGCTACATATCCAAACAAGCACCTAGATATGTACTAATTAGATATAAGGACTTACAAACTAACTTAAACTAAAAAATTATTTAATTTAAATTATTCGAATAGCTTTTAAAATTACACTTGCACACTTGAATCGAATCCGGCACCTTTGACACCAATGCTCTACCGATGAGCAATTCGGGGATCACCCCGTGCACAGGGTTATTCTTCACTAATAGTAATAATAATAATAATGATGATGATGATGAGAAATGTGACCCTGTGCACGGGATGATCCTCGGATAGCTTGGTGGTGGTAGAGCACTGGCGCTCTAAACAAAATAACTTTGGGTTCATTCCAGTGTCCAGGCGTCATTTTTTCAATATACTCAAATATAATTCAGTTATGGCTGATCTCAGTAATTATATATAATCATTCATCCTACAAGCTTCACCTTTCATATATACGTAATTTTATAGGGTTGCTTTCTTCCACCTTCATTTAAATTAGATGAAAAATGACATATGGACTCGGGAATCGAACCCGGGACCTTTGTCTTAGCATACCAATGTTCTACCACTGAGCTATTCAGGAATTGTCTCGTGCTCAGGCTCATTCTTCACTTATAGTTTAAGGCTGAGCCTGTGATGGCCGTGTGAGAATCGTCAGCTATATATGTGAGCGACCAATCGTGAGCTATTAGATACCAAGTATATAATACAAGATTGTAATTTTAGAAGGAAATCCCAATGGATATCAACACACAGGCTGCAAATCATTGTAATTATGGTACTGTTCGTATAAAGGGGAGCGCATTTCAATGTACTTAAATTAGTTGAAAAATAACACCCGAAAACGGGAATAGAACCTAGGATCTTCAAATAAGCGCCCATTGATAGTGTCGTAATTACAATAATTTGCAAACTGTGTGAATTATACAAATAAATTCAATTTGTCGATCTTGCCAATATTGTTTTTTTAATTAATAGGGGTATCCCTATGATACGAGCACTTTAAAAGCTGATCGTATCCAAATAATACTTAAAAACCAACTTTGATTTAGAACATATACAACATCCAGTCATCAATTCATCATTATGAAGAAAAATATCGTCGATGATACATTTACTGCCCGTGTCGTGAATCCAACCAAACATTATTAAATCTTAGCAAACTTGAATTTTCTTTCAATGCAGTGACTATATATTTTAAAAATGTCAAAATATATCAAATAATTCTCCACTGTTTTATTATTATTATCTAGCACCGCGTCTTACTACCCATTCGGGTTATATGCTTTCTTCCCTATTAACATAAGAGTTTAATTTTCTTCACGTGATGATATCAACATTTCTTGAAAATCTGTCAAGGGTGTCCTGGAAGTTTTTCTCTTCATTTAAATAGTTTCTCGTCTAATGTCGCTATGATCATGACAAATATTCAAGAACTGTATCATCATGTGATGAAAATTAAACCCTGTGTTTCTATTGGAGCAATATTTTATTTATTTTGGGAAAAAAAACTGTTTTTATAACAACTATAAAAACATTGCTATTTTCTTGCATTCCGAAGAAGTGACAGCTGCTAAACACATGTTTTTTCAGATCATATGGTTCGGCGTAGGGATACATAATTTTATCTGGTAACTTTTCAAAGCCGCTAGCTGTCAGCTGTCAGTAAGCACCAAAGAAGTCATGGGGCTACTGTACGCACCCTCACTATGCGGAGGGAGAGTGAGAAACCAATTATAAAAAAGACACTCGGTTACACACGACACAGATTGTAGATCCAACCCACTGGCCAAGTGACAAACTAGGTAAGACGGGACTGATGCCTTGGTTCGCGCATCTAGCGGTGATGATCAGAGATCGCTTGAAGGATTTTTATAAACATTTTGAGGTAAACATTCAAATTAATAGTGGGGGTAAAATGATGTGTTGACTGCTGATGATGATAATAATGGTGTAAGGAATTAATAATGTGAATTTATGTAAGGTAATTATGATATCATATAGTCCAGGCAGGTCAAACTCAGGCGGCCCTACCCATGATTATGTGCGGCCCTTGTGATGAACCAACATAAAATGAAGCTCAATTCATCTTTTTATAAACGTTGTAGAGATACAACATTTTGGTCATGACATTTAGTACCTTAGCAATCTAACAAGTGCGGTTGGTGTACCAGATTTCTACTCTTTACTCATCAGAGCTCGATTCCCAAAAGTGGTTAAATTTGCAAACTAAATATGTGCAATGTTTGGCAGCACATGAAGTTCAAGCAGTTTGTATTCACTCATGAAATGGAAAAAAAAAACGTTTTACGGACACGCACTTCGTGATCAATTTGAAAACGACTTCCAACATAAGACCCAAAGTAGCATTGCTACCAATAAAAGGTTGCATATCTTTGTTAAAAAATAAAAGTTAGATATTTTTAATTTTAATCTTTAATTTTCTTTTTGCAATAGTAAGAATTTAAAATTAAGTGTTTTTTTACCTTAAATGGTGAAAATATTGAATTTTTCGAAATGCTGGCCCCTCAGAATTTTAGATTTTCAATGTGGCTCTTATCAAACGAGTTTGACATGGCTGATAGAGACTAATAACAGCTCACATTGTCACACCTACTGAGGTGTCAGTTTATCAATAGACCGGATATCGGTGTGACGGGGAGGTCAAGATTCTAATTTCGACTGAATGACTGGTTTCTCAGATTTGATTTAACACTTTTTTTTTCAAGCACCTCCACCCACCCCCTAATACTTCCTTCCTCATCCTTTCCCCTTAGGTGAAATCAAAACGTAATATTTTTTCTGAAAAAAAATCTTTATATTTAAAATGTGATGCAATTCCTTCCGACAATGATCCTTGGGGTTCTACCCAACCAGTTTTCATATTTTATTTATAAGAAGGCTTATACACCAAGGATTTGCCCTAACATTTTAAGTTCCAAAATTTATTCAAAGAGGGATTTTTTTTTAAATTTGGGTTAAAATTAGGCAAAGGAATATACATCTTGAGTGATTTTTTCATTTATTTTCCTTATCTATTTGAGGTATTTAACATGCATTTTATGAACCAACTGATTATACCAGCACACGAGAGTTTCTATGAGCGAGAGTGAAAGAACATATCAATTTTGTCGGGAAATATATTTTCACATACCTTCAAGGGTTATTTTACACACCACAATCGACATGGGACCAAAGGTCTTACTTCATCTCCGAAGGAAGTTGTGCTACGGATTTTTATCGCTCAAGAAAAATACGTCGACCCCAGTTGGGTTTGAACTCACGAACATCGGGTGCTGAAGCGATCGACCTCAATTAATTTAATTTACAATTTACATTTCTAAAATCTTAAGTTGAGAGCTGTCATTGAAAAATTGACGTATGATGCGTTAACAAGCACTCTAATAATATTTTAGTCTGATGATATGTGGACTGTTGACAGACTTGGAACGTTGAATATATAGGATGGATCGGAAATAAGTAGACGATTTATGTTGAGGAAAGTGATGGACAACGAACGTACTGAGGTTTTCCTGACGTCCGGTGGAGCTCATCTGGGTGACATTATCTCAGAAAAAAGTGTAAACTTGTAGTATGTAGTTTGTTTTTATTTAGCTAGTGAATATTTAATTTTCAATATACTAATCGTCTAAGTGTTTCGGCCCCACCTTGTACTTGGGATATTCTTCCACCGAGGAATCGGCATCCAATTTTCTTTACCAAGGTCATGTCTCCGGGGCGAGTCGAGTATTCTCCCAATAGACAGGAAATTCCATCTCGCAAAATTGACAATGTAACGAGGTTGTCAGCTTTATAGCATATTTCCATCATATGTATCCTACCACTCGTTCGGGCTATCCACATATTGTAACTAATAGGGAAAGGATGGAGAAGATATAATAGAGATGAAATGTACCAGCATTAGCTTAGAGGGTATATGGAAAACAACTTAGTAAAAAATTAATCAATAGAAAGATCTGATCGGGATTCGAAACCATACCTTCCTACCACCCAGTCAAGGATCAAGGGTTAGTAGTTAGCACGTCTGACTCCCAACTCGGAAGGCCAGGACGCTATCCATACTACATAGATATACTATATAGATGCATTTTTTTTTACCTTAATGATGTTTCCGCTTGTTATTTCCATGATTAAGCTAGTGCTTGGAAATCCATCCTTCCTTCAATGGTGGGTAGTTAATTTTGACACTTTAGTTTCAGTATGTAAGTTTTCTGTTTGTATAGTTAAGGGTGCCGGGTTATATTCACGACGAGAAACAAGACAAGCTCTATTAAATCGAGCTTCTTCCCTATTAGAAAGCACATTCATAGTCTAAAATCTGGCGGTTGCATTTACGCTATAACTAAGCTAGTAAAAACTGCTAATATACTGTAGCACCATTAAATGAGTAAAATATTAAATATTAGGTGGATAACCAAGTCTGCCCTTAGCAGACGTGAGAGGCCCTGGGCAAACTTGATTTGCTAGGCCACCAATTATATGCCTCACCGCACTTCTGCCTCCCCCTCCCTTCCCCCAAATATGAAAAAACTTAATTTGTGTTTTAAGTTACTACACAGGTTTGCACCGATATAGTCATTTTCAGCCACATGAGGTATCAGGAAATGCTTTAAAAGGTAAATAAATGTAATAATTAATGCTAGAAACAGTGTTTTTATACATATAACTGATATAAGGGGTTGATTTATCCCCAAAACTTTGTTCAATTTTCCTCATTCCCCAACAACTTGGATCTGAATAAAGATACAAAGAACAACTCTGGAAAGTTTGAATTAAATCGGTGAATTCGTTCGAAGGTTGTCGTGAGACATATCCACTACAGACGGAGACGTGCAAATCGGCGGAGTTTATACGGAGAACTCACTTCACTCGTTCAATAAATCAAACCTCATGATTATGTTTTCATTTGTTTCTACACTATGACAATGTTTGCTAGATCGCCTATGCATGGAGACTACTATGGGAGCGCACAAGCAAAAAATTGCCATCACAAATTATATTTCCTTCTTTCACTTAAGCAAGCGCGGGGCTCCCAAATTCGTGGGGCCTTGTGCAGCCGCACCGTTAGCACACTCCTAAGTGTGGTCCTGTGGATAACCTTTTCTTGCTTGTGAGCTTATGTTTTAACAAATTAGACACATTGTAGGCCTGAACTATTACCAATCGCCCGGTACGAATAACAACCAGTTCAGGTCGAATGGAAGACTGTTTGACCTCCGAATCTAGATTATAAATAAGGCTTAATATGTCGAACTAGTCTTGTTTGCCTATGACTGGGAGGTCGGAATTTAAATCTCGAGTGAGAGTACTGGGGGTGATTCTTCCCTTAATGGATTACCACTCTCCTTACACCAAACTACGGGGTACATTTACTTTAAATTCTATCTTCCTAATCCCTACTCTACTTGTTAAAAAAATACGTTCAACCCGGACGTGTAGCTAGACTCAAAGAAAAAAAAACTCGAACCTCTGGCTTCTCGAGTTAGAGAGTCAAGCAGACTATTGTTTAGCTAACTCAACCCAAACTGCCCTAATGATGTGGGCGTATAGTAAAACTCACTTTTCCCAAACCCCCAGTAAGTTTTCTTTGAAAGTGGATGTAAACTAATGTAGTTTCTGAGTCTTTTTTGACAGGTATTACCGTTTAGCCACAAGAGACCTCCAAAGAAAGGTCCGCACCGACTTTAAAGTTGCTCCACCATTTTGAATTTTTTCGGGGAGTAAATTTTTTTTAAAAAACTTTTTTGAAGTTTCCCGTCGGTTACAGGCTGGAAGCTATAATTTTGCCAAATGTCATGTTTTTAGCTCATCTGAATGTCGATGAATGAGTCAGCCATGTGGCTATATGGTATACTATAATATAATAATATATAATAGCGCTAGAAACAACTTTTTGTAAAATATGAGAGTTAGGATGAAGAAAATAGCACTGCGAGGTCAAACAAAATTCGTTTTATTAAATTGGTCACAATTTATTATCCGTAAAAAGTGACCTATCATGCATATGCCTCGGTTTATGAACACGTTAGAATATCTTAAGTAACCGTCATTGTTCCTTTGTACAAAGGCAGTAAAAGTGAATGTATGAACTATGTGGCAATTAATTTGTTGAGTATTGCAGACCAAGTTAGCCTTAATTGAGAGGGTGCGTGAAAAACCCGCGGACAAGATTTGGGGTGTGCACTGTGCAATGTGGTTTCATGCCAGTTAGAGAGGTTGCATGGTCCAGATATTTGCATTGCAACAAATGAATGAGACATGTATGTAAATAAGGAAGAAAGTGAACTGTGCATTTGTTGATGTGGAGATCATGTGAATAGGAGTATGTTATGGAATGTCCTGAGAGAGTATGGTGTGAATGCATGGTTAGATAAGAGATTATAGTGGTGTGTGATGGAAGTAAAGCGTCCGTTAGGATGAGTGGAGCTTTGAGCGAATGATTTGAAACTAAACATGGTGTTAGCCAAGGTTGTGTTATGTCTGCAGGGTTGTTTAATATATTCATGGATAAGTGTATGAGGGATGCTTGTAAGGACGCGGTTAGTGTACAAATTTACAGGGTTAATGTGAAAGTATTTATATATGCAGATGGTGCCTTATTAATAGCTTGGAATGAAATTGACTTACAGAATGCATTAAATCATTTGAATGTGGCGACAAACAGAATTAATCTTCGTATAAATGTATCCAGAATAAGGTGTACATTTTAATAAGGAGAGACCAGAAAATGATTGTAAGCTTAGTATAAATGGAAAACTGTTAGAACAAGTGAATGGTTTTGTGTATCTAAGCGATTTTTTTGATGTTGTTGTAAAAATGGAAGGATTGATGGTGAAATCAACAGACGGGTAAATGCATCTCGGAGAGTAGTTGGATGTATGTGGACTAAAGCAAAGAAAGTAGTAGTATTGAAAGAGGCAAATATGGCAATATATAAAATTGTGTCAACGCCAACATTGTTTTATGGATGTGAAGCGTGAGTGTTTCAGGAGAAACACAAGAGCACGGTAAATGCTGATGGAACGAAATATCTAAGAAATGTCTGTGGACAAACTCGTATGGGCAGAGTCAGTAATACATTGGTGCTGAAGGAGTGCGATTTGAAAGGGAATTCAATAACTCAATGTGAGGCAAGTGTAACGTTGGTTTAGGCGTGCTGAGAGGATGAAAGTGGATCAAGAAACGAAGCAAATATATTGTATGAAGGTAAAGTGTATGGATCAAAAGGAAGGGTTAAGCCATGTAAAACATGTTTAAATGTTGTAGACAAATGTGAGGAAAAAGAGAAACATTAGAGTTTTAAGAATAAAAGAGCATGTAGGATTCGGTGTACGGAATTTGTTGACGAGAAAGGAGTATCTAAGGATAGGAAAGTGTGGATAAAACTAGCACGGATGGAATAAGTACGACGTTCTTTTTCGAGCTATACGCACAGTTTTTTGCCTATCCCGTAAGGACACGGCGTGATTAGGTACCTAAGTAACTTTTTAAATAGATAAATAAGGTTCTAATTTTGGCGACACGGTTATGCACCCTCCTCCACCCCCTGCTTCTCATAATATAATCATCACCATTTGAGAAAGTTTTTTTTTAGCAACGGAAGTAGAGGCGCCGTACGGTTGTCACTGAGGACGATAAACGCTGACCTATTTTCCTTATCTGCAGACTTGACAATAAATTAGCAGTTATTTTCCTCGCAGCACGCTACCCATAGAATGCTGACTTTATATTTAAAAGTCTTAGTCGAAGCGTAGCAAAGTCAAAGCCGAAGCCATTGATATGGTTTTTGTTGTTTCATAGCACTAATTTTAATTCTTTTAACCATCCATTAAGTGAAATGAGGTAAGGAGAACGTTTGGAGAAAAAACTAATGTACACAATATTATATTTTGCTAACATATGAATGATTTATCTATGCTTACGTTATACGTGTCATTTAATCACTAGTCGATGTTAAAATACTGCTTAGTAATTGTTATAAGAATTGTTTTATTTTGAAATATCTCGTATTTAGTGAGATATTTCAAATTTGTATTTTGTTTATAACTAATCTGAGTGTTCTTCCATCGTAATGATTCTAAGATGCAAAGGTTAATGTGGGTATCGAAGTCAAGGCGAAGGATATTCGACTTTAAATTTTAAATTCTTCACCCACACACGCGCACGCACACACACACTTAACAAATAGTAATTATAATAGTCAGAACCACCCGAATCAATTCCAGGTCAGCTTGACTTATAGCAAAGTACTCTTAACCACTTAGCCAAATAGACGCGAAGCAAAAGTTTTAAAAAACAACCTGTATACAAAGGTTTCAACCAAAATCTACCAGTGGAAAATATCAATTTACTTTTCTCCTGACACCTTTCTACCCACAACGCCTTCCCCATCCTGGATGAGTATCCATCTATTCAATAGTTCAGGGGTCCCCAAACTTTTTAGACTAAAGGAGCCCTTACACCAGAAATAATAAATGCTGAAGCCCTCCTAATTATTTTTTGCAATAATATTATGGACATTCAATAATGACAGTTACATTTTAAAAGTATTAAACAAACGGAAAACATCACATCTGGCTGCGACTTTGGAAAATTTATTCTGTTCATATTTGAAAGAATTGTCAATCTTAATTACTGATTCTATTTTTTAGTGTGAAAAACAAATAAAGGATATTCTAGAATCGCCTCGCAGAGTCTGAGATGATAGACCCTAACTATGGCGCAGCCCAAGGGCTTCGCGGAGCACAGTTTGAAAAACGCTGCAATAGTTCACGTATTCCATCGATGTTAAATCTATCATGAGCCATAAACGAGTCTGAGATCACGCGAACTAATGTACACTCAGCTCTAAACTTATGTAGATCCCTTTGATAAACGATATTAACCCTCTCCACTTCCTTTGTGTTCATCGTCTCAAATGTACACTTGGGGTTGGGATGAGGGAGGAGGTAAAATTTAGAGGAAATTTACGGTGTTTAGTTGAAAGTTAGGAAACGATTTAAGGAAAAATCACCCTCAGTGCACTCAGCTGTGAACTGTGATTCGAATCCTGACCTCTCCATCAACTTCTAGCCAGAAACTACGACTTTGTCCACGTTTTACCCTGTGAGAGAAGTAAATTATATTGAGAAAACGTCTTATAAATAAGTTTTTTCAAGTGTACAGAAAGTCTAACTCGAATTCGGAGCAAGATTTTCAATTCCAGAGTGGATGCATCTGGCAATGTATTTTATTCTTTGGAATGCGGTTTCTTATCTCTCTCTAGTTCGTTTTCTTAAAATCTAACTTCTCCGTTCTGTTTCCTTAGGTTGAATAGCCCAAGTCATTGGCCGCAAATGCTGCTACTATTATTCCTTCTAATGATGTTTCCTTATATTAGATATTTAATGTTGGTGATAGTCATTACTGATACTATTAACCATTTACTCTTGTCTCCTAAAGTTGGATAGTCCAAGTTTATGATGCTGATTAGTGGAACGTAAGCCACAAAATAAAGAATAAAATATCAAGTTCAAAGACAAGGTGTATACCTCGTAAATGACCAAGGTCTATACCGCCGTGGAACAGAGGATACTTTACTACTTCATTGACGCGAGCACTCTAGTCTTACGCCCGAGTAAATTCTCCAGTGAAATTAGCTCTCACTGAGGCATTCAGAGAAGTACAAGGCACTCCTGTGTCTAAAGAGAGTGAATCAACAGTTAGGTATATAGCAAGTGAATCGGCCCAGTGGCGTCACCAAGGAGGGGGCGAGTCAACTCTTTTCCTGGGAAAGGATTGTTTTTTTTAATGAAACAAAATTGCGTGCGCCACTAACCGGCACCTTAACGTATCTTGTATTAATTATGCAATGACAACTCTCAAATGTAGTCTTTAGATTTTAGAAATGCAAATTGAAAAGTCAGTTTTTTTTTCTTAGCACCGCGTTTTACTGCCCGTTCGGGGTATACACCAAGTATAGTGTTATTTATCATGTAAAACACAGCCCAGATGTCCATTTTGAACAAAATTGTCATATCTTACCATTTCCGAAAAATTTCAAAACATAATTTAATCTTAGGCCTATATAAATTATTTGAAAATATATTTGTATGTAGGGCCCACTATTATCGTAATAAGAGTATTATTTAATATTCTATTATTATTTTTATTATTATTACTATAAAACAAATAACTATGAACCCTAATTTTATAAATTGGACATACCTAATATATAAATATCAGGTTTGAACTAACTTCACAAAACAGTTTCTAGCGGTAACCCCATGTATAGACATACTGACGAACCAGGGTTGCCATTCTATTATCCGTGCAAAATTACTTTGTTTCCCAGGTTTTCCAGAAGGCATTTCTATTTTCACAATAACTTGAAGTAGTAGTCGCCTAGCCAGGAAAATAAAATTTAGTTTTTCACAAAAAGTAACTATTTTAAAGTATAGTTTTTGGTCTTTAGAACTGCTTATTCGAGCTTGATTGGAATGAAATCACTACGCAACTCAATATTTCAGTGGGAACGAGGGCATAAGAAATTATTAATTATTGTAATCAGCGAGTTTGGTTCTTTGGTTCAAGTTTTATTTTATGTAAAGGCCTATTATTTTAAGTTTGGAGTTAAACATACCAAATTAACTAACATATTCAAGTAGGCCTATCTTTTTAGCTTTTTGTTAAATCCCCAGTTTTTCCTCAGATGTGCTTGTTCTAAAATTGTGTGGCAACCCTATAGAGTGTATACGGACGGACGGGATGAACAAACATATATTGTATACATTTTTTTTTTTAGTTTTAAGGCACGTAAAACTGTCAAGATTTAATATAATCTCAAAGTCAAAAAATCCCCACGATTAAAATATTTTCTTTATTTGAGAAAGAAAAATAATATTTTGAATTGCTCGAAATATCTTCCAATCCGTGATAAAGTCAGTAATTGAAGGCGACGTTGACACAATTCTGAGAAATTCCGGCGCCGCCCCCACAAGTTCTGCCCGCTCCGGATGTTATGACCTGCCTTGTCTCATTTCATTCGTTGTGGATCAAAGGGTTGTTAGGAGGGCGGGGGTGAGAATGAAATTAGAGGGAGCAATTAACTGCCAAATACTCCACCAAATGAATTCCTAAAACTGAGCCTTGGTTTGTAATAAAGTTTTAAGTCACGCAAGACTTATTAAAATAATCTACTTTATAAATACACAAATTATATCCTAATCCGACTTACCAAACCAGTCCAAACGACGACTTGTCTAATATTAAACGACCATCTCTAACATCAATGTACAATTAATTGAATAGAAGGATTTTTAAACTAACGTAGTCTAGGCAAGTCCATTTAATACTGCATACCTCGCTCCAGATCCTAGATATTTATTAAAATAGATAGCAGGACGAACTCTTATGTAAATAGTAAATATTTTTGTGGACACCATTAGAAATTGAACCAAGGTCCCTTAAAATTGTGACTGCGCTCTCTTAATGACTGACCCACAGGCACGGAAAGCCGAGCAGAGTAGGTGAAAAGCAGAGTTTTACAACTTTTTTCAACTCGTGGCACATCATCAGTTTATTAAGGAGAATTTTATCACTAGAAAACAAGTTTTAAAATTATATTTTTAAAGTTCAATAGTTAAAATTCTTATTCATTGTGTTATTTTGATAAATAATGTTGATAATGGATTTTAAAATATTTATTTTTACTCCTCAATTTTTTCTAGATTCTTTTAGCCCTTGCCCACAGATAAGGAATTGTCTGTGCCCTTGCCCCATACTCCTTCAGCACACCGGTTAAAAAAAACTATGGTTTAATGACTTGCATTACCTATTGGGGAGGGCAGGGTTGATTCCTGACAAGGTACACTGGTGAGCGGATTATCACAACTGGGATTTTCTCATCTTCCTGTCACGCTGATGCGGGAGCACGTGTTCCATAACTACTCTCCCCATCACCAGCCCTTGGATTAAACCGTTAATAATCTAGGTGTTACAATTTATAAAAACCCTTAGTGCCAAAATTAATAGTATATTTAAATATATATAAAATAAAATTGCCTTATTTTATATATATATAAAATTAGGTAGGCTAAGTCCTAAGTGGTAATTTTATTACTATTAGTGTGTTTAGAAAGCGATTATCAATTTCCTAATATATGGGTCCGGTTTGAGGAAGGTAGTTTTAGTAAAATTGCACCCACATACAAAAAATAGGGCAAGGAAGCGGCAATAAAATCACATATGGAACATCCCCTCTCATCCCCCAGCGCAAAAGGTTCGACCTCCCCGTCAACGATGAACTAAATCCAATGCGAGCGTTAACGCCTTTAGACCCTCTCAGCCAATTCTGCAAGTAATAAAAAGGTATTATTTGTAACATTGTTTCACAGAAACGACGGCTTTGAGAAGTGTGACTTAGAGCGTTTTTCTATCTGACGATATAATTAATGAAAGCTAATTTGCAAGGAAGAAAAAGACCCGGATGTTGGTAGAGGGTTGCAGCGAGGCGATGGCCTTGGAAGCTGGAGGTCACCGGCAACCTCCCTGACAACCTTTTAAACGATCCGTGTTCGTAGAAAAGCGAATTCACGATATCCACCCTAAATAATCTCCCTCTTTTGTACAACATAAACATTAATTAGGTTCATATCCACTTCGGTGGTCACATGGTCTATAGCGCTACTCTTGCAGTAGACTAGACTGCCGATGACGTGCTAATCGAGGTTCGAGTCTCGGTAGGGTGTATTGAGGGTAGTTTTTTCAAAAATTGATTTCGACTATCCCTTCACGCAAACGCAGGTACACTTCTTACAAATATAACCTTACTAATCCCTAAAACCACTAGCGTAATAAGTACATTTAAGCGTATAATTCGAGTGGGGAGTATGACGCAGTCCTAAAAAAAATAGTTCCAGGTTGGAATAAAATCAGTAAGGCTCAGTCATGTTAATTTTGTTTTTCACGTTGGTTGCAAATAGGATGTTTGCTCGCGAGTCTTATCACCTGTTCTGACTATTCGTAATTAACTAGGCCAAAAGGGGTAAGAATGAGAAAAGTAGAATTTAGATAATATATAATTGTATTTGTGAAAAGGGAAAGTGGGAAACCACTTATGAACAGTACCCCTCAATCAACCCGGTCCAGGATTGAAACTCCGACCTCCCCGTCATCGGAAGACCAAAGTGTATAGTCAATGGCCGGGGGACTAGTTGCTGTGTATGTTTCAGAATTAAGTTAGTTTAGTTTATAAGCCGTGTTCTGATATCCAGTCAGTCCAGAAAGTGCACGTTAAATTCCCCTTAGTAATAATATTAATAGTAATAAAAAGTATTTATTTTGTTAAAGGTCTAGATTATATCAGAACAGAGTTTACAAAGTACAGATTCAATTCCTGCCTCCTCTCAGTTACTATCCTATTTTCCACGTTACATCTTACAATAAACTTATCTGTTTGTACCAAAACTTTGTACAAAATTGAGTTTGTAAGTTGTGTTGAAGCGAGTTAGAAATGTCCCCAAGGGTCGAGAAAGAGAACACTAAAGAAACTTCTATCATACAAGAAACAAACTTACAGAATGTCCGAAAAGTCAAGAGACTCTAAAAAGACAGGTTTGATTATTTTAAAAGAAATATGAAATGCATTTTAAATTAAGAGGATGCGTCTGTCTTTCATTTTAGGCTCTCTGTTCGATTCGGTTAGATGCACACCCGGACCTGGGAATAAGCATATAGTACATTCACGAACTTAGTTTACATGGATGAAAGCTCACCAAGTTACTTACTAGAAGTAGTCCCTAATATATCCCTACGTCAACAGCTGACATCTGTCCCTTTGGATAACTGTGATTAAAACACATGATAATGTATAAATGTGATAGTTAACCACAGTAATTTAGACCAATAGTATTCATATATTTATTTGAAATCGGGCACAAAGCTTCTTTATCGTTCTATTCCACTTAAAAAAAATCACAGCCCTTTCACAAAAGGTATAACGAATATAGCTTCAAAATGGCGACCGCAGAATTAAAACCATGTGATTTAACACGACGGAAACAAGTTCCTAAATATGATGCACCCACGCTGTGAATAAAACTATTTTATTCAGTTAAATATTTCGAAATACGATAAAATCATCATAAAATTTATTATATATAAAAAATTACAAATATTTGTTCTTTTCTAAGTAAATACGATGCCTGTATTAAAAGGTATTAATGTATGCACTATATTATACATAACAGATTACATTCCAATACAAAGAATAACTTTTAATTATATTTATAATATTGTTTCAAATTGAGTACGAAGAAATAGTTTAAGAAAACTTTAATTCACGTTATTTTTAATATAAGATATAACATATGATTAAAAAACTTAACATTTATAACTAAACAGTGATTTTTTACAAGTGTTGGCAACCCAAAACCTAAACATACGGTTTTTGAACTGTCATCCATGTAAAAACCTATAGTGAAATGACGTTAACCTACACTAATGTATTATTCATGTAAAGGTTTGTTTTAAAACTCAAATAATTGAGCTCCTGTCAATAGAAGGTGATGTCTAACATGTTAACTGAGTATATCTCAGGTTAAGTTCATTTGTAAGTCGAGTACTAAAGGAATCGACGTATTTTGTGCCTATAGTCAGTCTTATGGACCATTAAGGCACGAAGAAGGACACCTACTGTCTTGAGACAGCAATTTTCAACCTTTTTCAACTCAGGGCACACTGAACAAGACGCTAAAATTCTTAAGGCACACCTCATACATTTTTAAAAAGGGATTTTATCATTTAAAAAAAACTAGTGCTAAGTGTGTGTTTAAAAGTTATATAGGCTAGCTAAAATTCTAATCATTGTGTTAGTTTTTAAAATAATGTTGATCATGGATTTAAAAATATGTATTTTTACTCCTAAATTTTTCTCGATGCTTTTCGACCATCCCAAAAAATTCAGCGGCACACCTGTTGAAAAACGCTGGTCTAAGATGTCCCGGTATTAAACCTACACGCATGCCCTAAAAGTCTGAGGCGTTAGACTCATATCATTGTTGACCATTTTTTAATTCGTACATTTAACTCCAACATTATTAGTGACTTACTTAAAGTGGGTGGGAGGGTAGCTTATAAGAAATGCACACATATTACTATGGAGATAAATCACCTAGAGATCATCCGACCGGGATTCGAACTTCAAACTCCCAGCTTTCTAAATATTTAGAGTATTCATAAAACAGGGGGTTGTATTGATTTATTTCAAAATGCATTTTTTATTGATTTACTTATAACACTATTTAATTGTGAAAATTTGAAATTATTTAGACTAGATTATATGATTTATGTAATATAGTGTACCGGTAGTTAAAATAAATTGTATTCTATGACTTTACTGCCTCGAATGATGTCACAGCCACGGAAGCTAAACGGTCGCTTTCGGTATTGCAAGGCTTGCTTAGTCTAAGAGTAACAATTTTATCAGCGTATAGCCGGAACGGCTTGTAAGATAAGGTGCTAAAAAAAAGTTCTATCTTTTACAAAACGATACTGTGCTTTGCAAGGCGTGGTCTCTACTCATTTATTATGTAACCAATATGACAGCGGTTCTTAACTCTCGGCCTCCCTGGCTCCAACTCGATCATTTCGCCTGGGAATACAACCTCCATCCGGTAGTTCTTCCTTGTCCTTGCTTGTTACCACTCTCAGTATTCTCGCGCGAGGGAAACGCGGTTTCTAGAACAGATAGAACATTTCCCTCTGGTGCATTTACCTAGGGATCAAATCTACATCTATAGACGTATTACTCCTAGACCACGCATCAAAACAATACTAAACTAACAAGGACAACATGCATTGACACCTGCAGCACTTTTTTTTATGATGACAAGGACACACAGGTTATTGGTCGAGTTTAGTACGAGGAAAGTTGCTACTCATGCGCTGTCTAGTGGCAAATGTTTGCGTAAGTGCAGTGGTTCAAATGGAATCACCGTCACACATAATATTAATGTTGGTCTTGTCCGTAACAGGGGGGTAGTGTATATGCATAACCTCCCTAATAACAGGGGTGAGTCCGGAGGGAGACACGCCCCTCCCCCTCCTTAAGAAGTTTTTTTAGTTAGTATTAATAATAATAGACTAAGCAATTAAATCAATGTTAGTCACTACTAGTTGATTAGCGTCAATAATAATTGATTGACAATTTTAACACTTAATTTAGCTAACAAAACTTAACAAAAAAACATAAATAAACGATTAACTTTTATGCGTTTTTTAAAAGTTTTCTAACTAATTTTTATATTAGCTTACTATCATATTTTATAAGGATTTTTCTGTCAGAATTTCCCGAGAAGGAAACTCCCCAGCCCGGTCCCATGAGATCGCTCCCCCGCCCCCCCACGCGAAAATCCTGGATCTACCCCTGGTTAATAGTAATACAGTAGCCCCACGGCTTCTTTGGTGCTGACTGACAGCTCACAGCTGACTTCTGACAGTTGAAATTTAGGTATATACCTAAATTTTGACTGTCAAAAGTGACAAATGCTAAACACATGTTTTTGCAGATCATCTGGTTCGGCGTAGTGATACATAATTCGGTCTGGTAGCTTTTTAAAGCTGTTAACTGTCAGCTGTGAACTGTCAGTCAGCACCAAAGAAGCCATGGGGCTACTGTAGCTAATAAGACTATTGCTAATAATACAACACAATTCATTCCTCATTTATTAAATTGTTTTCTACCTTTCCTTTACGTGAATGTGGATACTTTTCCTTTAAATTCTACCTTTCTCACCCTTATCTTATTAGCTTAATTAAATGAGAATAGCCTTGATGGGTAGTAAGACGTGGAGTATGGATCAAATAACATCGTCACTTGAAAATAATACACACTATAGCATAATTTAAGGAAAAGGTATTGTAGTAATCTTGATTGCTATTTCTGATATTTATTCGTTCTATTAGTCTGGCTTTACATTAAGACTGAATGATTTATGTAAAATGAGATATTAGTTTGTAGTTCGTGTGTGAATAGTACAACATTTTGTTTAGAAAGTTAATGATAAATAACTCATTAAATTTTTTTATAGCATATTTATAAGTATTTTAAAAAAATCAAATATATTTTGGTAGCATTTAGAATGATAAACTGTATAGGTACAGATTGTAAAATTTTGAATAAAATGTTTTTAATGTTTATTAATATAATATTAATGTAATAGTAGGCCTAACTGTTGAATTAATATTTACATTTAATCAATCATTTAATGTGATAGTCCAATCAAAGGTATAACCATAACAGTTTTTGTGAAATACAAATTTTGATATAAAACAGAAAAAAATGTAAGAGATAAAAGTTTGTAAGCGGTATAAAACTTTTTTACTCACAAATGTGAGGGCAGAAAGCACTCACAATATTACAGGAGCAATTTCCCGTCCCGCTCTTTTTTAAGTTTCTTACTCCCGGCAGTGGAGCGTTAGTGAAAGAAGTTTTTTTTATTATAAATTGGTATATGGAACTTTTAATATATCGTAAAGTACTGAAAACTTTTATTTTTTATGGGTATTTAATTTGCATTTTCTGAACACAATGATTATATCAGCAAACGACTTACATACTAAACTAATACTAGTATCGACAAAGCACATAGTCCCTCTTATAAATTATCTACAAACCGGAAATCCAGGGTGGAGACCTCTACCATATATTCCCACAAAAACGGTAGGAAGGACGAGGAGGAAGGTGTAATTTTTGGAGCAAGTTAACCCGAATCTGAATGGGAGTGAGCGACCATTTAGAGAAGGGGAAAACTTAAAATCCTCGGCCGGGATTAGAACCCCGACCTCTTCATCAATTCGCACAAGACAAGACCTACACCTTTGTTCCACGTGCCCACTGGCGCGGGTTTAATCTAATTAGTGTGTCCAGGAATAATAATTATTATTATTAGCACCGCGTCCTACTACCCGTTCGAGTTATACACATTACAATAATGTGTAATGGTAGGGTGATTGTGAGATGAAATGAAGGACCTACAGTTTTAACGTGGAATCCGAACCACGGTGGAGGCCTGGCATTCCCCACATTCACAAGATGCCTTGTCAGAGGTGAAGGAAAGGTTAGGTAATCAGATAAATTTATGCCGGGACCTAGGACCCCGGCCGCCAGCACAGAAGTCTGATCCCTTATCCCTAGACCGCCAGGTCACCTAAAGGAATAATTGTACCCTATTTTGCGCAAATCCGGACAATCCTAATTTAGCTAATGGGATGTGAAAGTTAAACAGTTTTAGAATAAATGCACCCACGTTCGCGTAAAGGAAGAGTGAATTTTTTTTTTAAAGTACATTCAGTCGGGATTCTAGCCTCAACTCCCCGTCATCGGAAAACAAGACCTGTCATGTTTGAAGCCTCACTCAACGTTCCTACCAATGCACGTTAAACAGAGCCTGACCGTAGTTTTCTTCTTTCTTACCCAGTCTCCCCCTGTAGTTAGTACCCGTTCAGGCAAGACGTATTCATTAATTAAGGCATACTCTAATGGAATAGGGATGAGCAGGATATAAGTTTAGAAGAAATGTATCCACATTTGCGTAGAGGGAGAGTGGGAAACAATTTAGAAACAAATACTCTCTGAGCACCCTACCGAGATTCAAACTTTGATCACCACGTCACCAGTAATACAGTCTAAATAGAGAAAACCGCGCTAGCGTTAGACAAGCTACTACCGATGCGGGTAATATCCATGGTAATATTAATAAATCACTATCCTCTCGAAGCAAAAAGTATCTACTCGAAAAATATTATCATTTCAAGTTGTTATTTTTTTGCTGATGGGTCGGAAATGTTTTTTTTCTTAACGTGACTGTCAAGAGAGATATCATGGTTCGTGATCGATATTTAACATAAAGGTTAATGTGATGCCATTTCCTGTTTGTCCCATTTTTCAAACTTCGCATTTGAACCAAACGTAAGAGAAAATATGTAAAAAGAAATAATGCATTTATAAAGATTTTAAATGTCCTCGAAGCATTTGTAAAGAATCGAGATAATTATTCTATAGAGAGAAAAAACAACTTAATCAGGTCACGGGTGGATGTCATTCATCAATAAGATTAATAACAGTCAGAGTTAGATTTTGTTGGTATCAATACGGTCAACATCCTGGTTGTAAACGATTTATTTTAAGGCAGGAGGTGCCACGACGATACACTTCTGTAACACGATGATCTTCAAACTAGACCAAGGATTCCCAAACCTTTTAGATCGAAGGAGCATTTTCAGCAGAAAAAATACATGCAGTAACCCTCAAAATATTTTTCAATAATATTATGAACATTCAATAACGACAAATAAATTTTACAAGAGTAAAGTATATAGCAAACGGAAGACAATCTCTCATGTTCTGGCTTCGCCTTTGTCTTAGACATCATATATTCATATTTGAAAACAAAATTGGCAATCCTAATTACTGATGCTATTTTGTAATGTGAAAAACAAAATAATAAAAAATATTTTAAATTGCCTATAGGCGCCTGAAATAACTATGGCAAAAACCAGTTTGAAAAACGCTCTTATGGACCAGTGTTTACCAAACTTTCGCCAGTTGAGTGCCTTTTTTAGGGTTAGAATAGCCCAACCAAAGTACTATTAACAGTTTTTTTTAATAAAAATTAAAGACACAAATACCCAATTTCTTGTAAAGTTTAACGCATCGTTCCAAATTTTAATAAAGCCCCAGTGATAAGCTAACCAATGCCATTACAAGGGGAAAAGGAAATATTATAAAATACAATAAAATCTCGTCTAAATCTGTGTTAATCTATTCATCATATTAACTATTAATTATCAAGATGACATGGGGATGGGGGCTCGAATTCTTGTCGGGTCTACTGAGGTTGGTTTTTCCTTAATTGTTTCCCAGTCTATTTCCAAGTGAATGAGTGTAGATTACCTCTAAAACGTTTCCTTGAGCTCATCCCTGCCTTATAAGAGTAATTATATATGCGTATAGCCTGGACAGGTAATATTATTATTATTATTATTATTATTAGCACCGCGTCTTACTACCCGTTCGGGTTATACGCACTTACGCTAATGTGTAATGGTAGGGTGATTGTGAGATGAAATGAAGGACCTACAGTTTAACGTGGAATCCGAACCACGGTGGAGACCTGGCATTCCTCACATTCACAAGATGTATTGTCAGAGGTGAAGGAAGGGTTTGGTAAACAGATAAATCTGTGCCGGGACCGAGAATTGAACCCCGGCCGCCAGCACAGATGTCTGACACCTTACCCCTAGACCACAAGGTCACCGCCAGGTAATAAGACGCGGTGATAAATATAATAATACAATCAAAAAATGATAAGACTAATAAAACTCTGTGTTACGTCGCGTATCCCCTGAAATCCCCCATCTGCCCCTGGAAGGTTAACCAAATACTACAATAACAGCAGATTATTTTGAGCATAGCCTGTGGGATACGATCAAACTATAAAATCCCCCCTCAATTTGGCGGCAGTATCCTTAGGGTCAGTGAGCAGCGAAGACTGGCTGGAATTAGTTTCGGACTTTGGCGGAAGATTGCACCAGGCAACTTCCTAAGCGGGAACGAGGAGGTAGGAGGGGTGAAAGCCGAACAATCCTCCATATGAAAACAAAGACGAAATAAGCCACAAATGTCCAGGGGATAGATACAACGCTGAACGTATTCGAACGCCAGGGGACTTAGGACCCTAACTCTAGAACAAACACAATCAATCAGTCCTTCAAGCGTCAATCCCATCAATATGAAAGGATGCAAACGCCAATTTCATTAGTGACAGCCGTACCGAAACTCTTAAATCGGGACTTTAAAGGACCTTTCCAGTGCCAACGTTCCATTTTCAAGCTGCTCCTCTGCCCCTACCCCCTATTGAAGCGTCTTTAGCCTGAATAGAGCAAACCAATTATTATTATTATTATTATTATTATCGCGTCTTACTACCCGTTCAGGCTATACGCACTTACGCTAATGTGTAATGGTAGGGTGATTGTGAGATGAAATGGAGGACCTACAGTTTAACGTGGAATCCGAACCACGGTGGAGACCTGGCATTCCTCACAGTCACAAGATGTATAGTCAGAGGAGAAGGAAGGGTTTGGTAAACAGATAAATCTGTGCCGGGACCGAGAATTGAACCCCGGCCGCCAGCACAGAAGTCTGACACCTTACCCCTAGACCACCAGGTCACCCCTCAACCAATTATTATTGTGTCGTCTTAATATTTGTAGAGGCTGACCCTCAAGAGCCCTGCGGCGCTGTGCAGGTTGTTGGGTCAGGTTAAATGATTAAATATGTTATATTTATTATGTATTAAAGGGTTTTGATTAAATAAATTACTTGTAACGTGCCATTTTCAGAATTCCTTAACGTAGCATTATAGTTTTGTTATTTATTGTGAAATAAGGGAAAATTATTCGTTTGACTACGCATAAATGTTTGGGATAGTGTTACCTAAAATTAAAATACTAGTAAACAAAAAAGGTCCAATATAAAGAAAATACTGTACCGAGAACTGCGTCCAATAAGAAAATATGTAATGTCAATGATATTTTATTATGTCAAAGATTGGGAGGACATAATATTTAAACGTCACTTAATAAACCGTAGAATTTTGCAATAATGTGTGTTGTCAGTTTAAAAAATCAATTTTAAATCAAATTAAATGTGAAAATGAGGCTCATCTAGAAGTGTGCCCTTACCCTGAACTAACGTGTCAAGCATGAATGGGTCATGACAGCTGCGACCGGTCATCTCCTACACCCAAACCCGAGAAGAACGTTGATTACTTAATAGTACAACCCTAATTTGTTAACTGTTTGTCAGGCGGATGGCGGCGTTTATTAACGCACTGTTTTCAATGTGTATGTTGATTTATAAAGGAGTTTCGCATTTAATTACACTAATGAGGCGGGTATGAAGATGGTAACATTTTAGAGGAAATGTACCCTTTTTTTAGAGAGATAAAGAGCTAAACCATTTTGTGAAAAACACCCAGCTGGGATTTAAACCCCTATTTCCCAATCAACCGGCAAGCCAGACAAGACGAAAGCGACATCTTCTTCTCCATGAGAGTGTAAAAAAAAGTCCGTTCACCGTAGGAATTGTTTTCTGAAAGGCCTTTTTCCTTACCAGAAATCTATTATATAGTAGGATATTGGTAGGAAAAAAGACCTTTCAGAGAATAATTCCTACCGTGAATGGAGTATATCTCTACTTATTTATGTCTTACTAGCCGTTCGGGCTATACATCTACTTACTAATTACGTTAATGTGTTAGGGATAGGGAAAGTTAAATTTAGAGCAGCATTTGCGTGGAGGAAGAGTGGAAAACCATTTAGGAAAAACCAACCTCAATACACCTGACCGGGATTGGAGGCCTGATCTCCCTGTAATCGGCAATGCCTTAAACTATGCGGTCACCGAAGCGGGTATATCTCTACTTAAAAATAGCAGTGTATTATAAGTCCTCTATTTAAATAAGTATATCAAGGTTGATAAACATTTTTCTAAGCTAGGTCACACCACGAGGAAGATGCGAGAGAAATGCCTGGTGCGACCCCGCCCTATCACAGCAGCCTGGGCTTCATGACGTCACTGGGATAGAGGGTGGGAGGTTGTGTGTTGGGGGTTTGAGGGGGTGAGCGGTGCATCGATTATAGCGGGCATGGCGGGGGTAGACACCGCCCAACAAGCCGACCGACACATGGGTGACAGACCGACCGTGCGGGCTCTTAAAAAAACCTCTCAACATGATTCAAGGTAAATAGGCCTACTAACCAGTATTTGTTTGGTTGCACAGTAGTAACTTCATACCCCATGGCTAAAGGGTTAAGAGTGGTTGACCGAGATTCTAGAGAAGACCCTGGTTCGATTACGGTTGGTGCTGACGATTTTTACTATTTATATACAAGCTCGTAAACATCTAAGTCAGAAATTTTCAACCTTTTTAAACTCACGGCACACTGAACAAAGCGCTAAAATTGTTAAGGCACACCATCCAATTTTTAAGGAGAGATTTTATCATTTAAATAATGAGTATTAAGATTTTGTTTGGAAATTAAATAACTAACATTTTAATAATCATGTTATTTAAAAAGAAATGACAGTGAATTAAAAAAAATGATTTTTATTCCTCAAATTTTTTTTAGCTTATTTTTATATTCTCTGAAACTCCCACGGAACACGGATTAAAAAGGCTGATTTATGTTCTTGAGTTTAGTTTAGAGTATGGACGTACTATATTATTTTGCGCGTGTGGGCTACATCAATTGTAGCCCCGTTTTGTGGAAAGATTATCCGGTGGTAATGTATCGTTACCCAGGGGACGCCCGAATGTACTGAATAGTACATCCTTTCCGTAGAGGCTCTTTCCATGTCCCGATGAGATGTTAGTGAGTATGAGGGTGTGGACCAAGTGGAAACACTTAAACCTAGCTTAAGACTAATTAACCGAGCCCTGGTGAGCGTTGGGGTGGTTCCTCTTTCGGAAAAAATACCCCAAGGTACCAGCCGGGAATAGAACTTGGGACACCTAGGCTTGCAGCCAGGTGCACTGGCCACTACACCACGGGACCGGTTATTAGACAATGATCAAAAGTGAGTTTATTTTCAAGTCGTGTGTCAATATAATCTCAGCATGGTGCTAAATAATCCATGTGTTAGGTAATTGTACTTTATACGCACTTGGCGTTTCTATCCCCGTCCGTGTTATGCGAATTCTTACACTAATGGTGTAGGGATGAGAAGGAATCATTTTCACAAGAAATGCATACACATTTGAGTGGATTAGCATTCGAAGTTACTTCCAAACAGTATTTATAAAGAGGGGAGATGCAGTTTCACACCCTTACTCCCCGTAGTAATTTAGTGTAACCCTCACGACCTGAAATGTCTCGGTTATGTTAATTTTGACTTTGGCCTAAAAGGAGGTTTAGCCATCCTTTTGAACTGAAAAATATGGCACTTTTATGTCGATCTGCTAAATAAGCAGTATTGTTTTACAGGATCTCAATGTGAGCAAAGAATTTAAGGTAATTTTGACCTTTTTTGGCATTTGAAAACATATTTAAAACATCCCTATATTAATCCACTACGCGATAACTTGTTGTCCCCTTTACAAGTGATGAAAATTGACCTCCCTTGCCAGAGGGAAAAAAACATTTGTTGAGGTGGATGAGCATTAGGGGGCTGTCTAACGGAGCGCGTTACAGTGGTCCAGAAAGGGTATTTTATTTAATTATTTTATTTCAAAATATGGTACATGTTAACATGTAAGTGAAAAGATTCAACCGAACTTTGTATTTTTAAGCTTTTATAGTTAAAAAATAAATATTTAAAAGGTAAAATTAGCTCATTTTCAAAAGCGTTTCACGCGAAATTCCAGTCATTACATCAAAGTAAATGTTTATAAACACAAATCTAACATTCTTCAAACAAATAGTCAACTTACAAAAGGATTATAGGAGAACATTAAGATAATTGAGGATGGTTTTAGTGGTTTCAAAGTTTCAGAACTGCCATTCTTATAGGAAACACCGCGTGTGGAGGGTATTTCCCTTTAAGTAGTCAATGCCCCTAAATCACATGCTATTTCTAAATCAACTTTAAATAAAATAAAAAGTTACCGTGAGCCAGCTATATTAACACCCGATAGCCCTTTCACTTATTGAAGACAATACAAATTAACTTGTTAACAATAGGTAACACGGAAGAGAAAACGAACTAAGGGATACTTTGACAGCAGAGACAGCAGAGACGTGATGGCCAACCACTTATGAAATAAAACAGATATCTGGACTAGCAAAGAAAACATCTGCTGGACGCCAACTCATAACAGGGGTCTATGCTTCTATACACAGCCAGGTGAGGGAGGCCTCCCCTCACCCGCTCAAGACTATCACCCCCTCACTTTCCCCCACCCAACAAAATCCTCAAGATGACAGCTCGCCACACTGGGATGGCACGCGACTCGATAAAAGTGCACCACCTAATAACTTAGATGTTCCTGATACTTAGAACGAAGCGTTCCTGTTTTCAGCCCTGTTCAATTTTTTTTCGCCCATACCGTATTTTTGTTTGAAATTAATTCAACACAAAATAAAAAAATCTTGTTATATTAAATAAGTGTTTGGCCAGTACTCGTGACGCCTAGGTAACTTTTTTTTTTAAATCTTACTATAATGACACCAACTGTCAAAAGCGACAGACATTTTCTGACCATTTGGATGACATGACCAGTTTGTTGGTTTGGCATATGTCAATATGAAAGAAAGCAAAATTTATTAACTTTTAAATTGATAAGTTATTCTACTGGCAATCTGACTGTATACTTAAACATATGTGCGGTCAAAGTGCGGCCCGCCAACCTCAACGCCCAAAGGGTTTAATATAGAAAGGCGTATCCCCTATCCGCATTACCGACGATTTCGACACAACCTGCTCAGTTCAGTCATCTTACTAGCTATATTAATATTTAATAAAATCGCAATACTTCTATATTATACTGTTAAACTGATTCTGCGTAGTTTTGTTTATATTAAAGTTACTTGCTTGTGGTCCGCAATGTTGACTGTCCCGCAAAACATAATTTATCCACTGTTATCTCTTACAAAAATAAATAAATGAAAAGATGTTACCTACTTGAAAAAAAAACCCGTTATCACTGATGATACCTATTCAATTTTAACAAATACATAAGCGTTTGTTATTTTTAAAAGGTAATATTCTAGTTCAAATTTAAAAATAAGAAAACTGATGGTAAGTATTTCGCAGGGCGATGTTGGATTATTACGTTTTCACTTAAAATTACACTGTTATCAATTCACCTTATTTTATTTAGAGCCTAGTAGGTAATGACTTTGCGGAAAAATGATTTGCGTAACACAAAAATAACAATCAAAGTCAAACACAAAATATTGAGGCTTTTGTTATTGTTGTCTGCCCGAAAATGTAAATATTGACGTAAGGAATCACCCGGGGTGAATTGCAGTTGTACTTTTAACCATACGCTCACATAAATATTTAATTTGTGAAATAAAATTAATTTTAAAAGCATAATAGAAACCTATATTCATGCGTTCGAACAGCCTAGAGGTTTGAGATGCTTCATCGATTGAGAACCACCAAACGATTAGTCACCCGATTCAGACATTAACAATTTTGTGACTGTTGTTGCTTTTCGTTAGATAAAGCTTGCCCTATGGAATTGTATTTACAAACCAGCGTTTAATAAACCAACTTTACTTTAATGCGTTTCTAAAGCTGTTGATTTATTGCCAAGACAAATTTGATTGGTGCAAATATCAAACATATCACGAATGTATGGAGTAATTAAAATAAATTTTATCATGATTGGTATTGATTTTTGTTACTACATTGTAGTAAATATGAGACAAAGTCGAAACCTTCTCTTATAGCCTACTACCAAATTTGCCGGTAATTTTGTAACAATAGAGAAAATTGCACACATTACTCACCTAATGACGAGAATCCTTGTTCTACCATGGTTGTGGTTTTTCTTATCGACCGTTATCCTTTACAGTCAACACAGTCACACGCTAGAATTTCCATTTATAGCAACAATAATAGTTATGCATCTTGCCACTGATCGTAAGCGTCTCATCGTTTGCTGGAACGCTCTTAGTATATTACTTGTTCGCGGTCGCGAGCAGACTGGTTAGTTGCTACTTGCTAGCATTTCTAGCTCTAGCGGCGAACTGCGGAACTAGATGGCTGAGCAGTAGACTGTGCGCGGTAAATGAGGGCGGGCAATCCAGCCAGTGCCACCAGCATTGATAGTTTTCCGCTGAATCTGTAGACAACAAATTTAGAGGTTTTTTGTAAAATCTAATCGGGGTATGTTTTTTTACATATAAATATTCCGTGAACGTCAGTTATTGAGATATCTATGCACAATTTATTCGCAGCAACTTCTTATACAGGCAATACCCAGTCTCACTACTGCCAATACAAAACTATGAAAAAGAGAAACCGCGAGTCCATTGATGATGCATTTTTCGGGCACATCGGGAATCGATCCCTGAACTCAATACCGGCGATACTAAGGGAGCTTAACTTTCAAACACAGACATTATTACATAGTTATTCAGATTCTACAGGTACCTGGCATCGAAGGAGCAAAATAATTAACAAATAAGCCCTTTTAAAGCTGATATAAATACGAAATCGTTCTTTATGAATTCGAATACTAAATCGTAATGAGGCTTTTAGAAATAGTTTATTGGAAAACATTCTTTTAAGAAGGTTTACTAACCAAAGAGATTAATCCCAAAACTCCAAATTTTGATGTTAAGAGATGACATTTGTAATCAAGATTGTAGAAAATGGTTTGTTTTAAAGCTTAAGACTTATGCTATTTACACCAAATTTACCCATGCAAATAAGAAAATAAAACATAAAATACAAATATTAAAATAAAACGCATTTTGATTATTCTTTTTGGTTAACATTTTAAAAGCTTGGCCGAAACTATTGTTCTTATGTAGAGTATCGTGAAAGATAAAGAAAGAAGCCATTTACTTTACATTGACTATACTGGTTGCTAAAAATAACAATTAGTATTACATAATTTTATATCTAATAACCCGCCACGGTGGCTGCGTGGTTTAACGCGCTACCCTCGTGCTAGATTAAACTGCCGAAGACGAGGATATCGTGATTCTATCCCAGTCGGATGCACTGAGGGTGCTTTTACCTAAATGGTTTTGATTCTCCATCAGCGTGAATGCGAGTGCACTTCCTTTTAATTAAACCTTCCTAATCCCTAACCCTTTAGTGTAATTATTATTTGGGCGGTGCTAGTTAAAAAACTTCTACAAATCACTATCATCATACTAACGTAAGCCTTTAATGTTATTTCATAATGTGTAACAAGACCTTTTTTGTAGCAGTATTTCTGAAGTTACATGGCTCTGGAACTTCTTTCTTTATTTGTATAATCCGTCTAGTGTCATTTCATCTTTCAGATGTGGTCACATTGAATATATTCCTCCCCCTTCCCTACCCAAAAGAGTGTAATTTATATCACAGATTAACGCGCAGCAATTTCCGTCAGTGATAACATTTTAATTAATTGGTTTCTTTCTCCGATGCCCTGATGTACAATAGTAGATTTTTTTTTACCAAAGACTAGGTGACCCAAAAATAGGAATACAATAATAATAATTGATTTGTGGTCATCTCAGTTTTAAAGTAATCAAATCATGTAGTCTGAGTGTCATGGAAAGAACCTTATACACTAGCTCAAAAGGTTATTAGAACTACTTTAATGACACCAAACCCTGTATCAGCAACTAGCATCTTCCAAAATTTGTGTCCATTTCAACCAATGAAAGATAATTACAGTGAGCTTATGTCAATGTTGGCTCATCCACATTATTTTGAACAACATCTTAAAGGTTTTTTATTTGATGATACGATCATATAATTAGGCTACTTTATAGCTAGGTATCAATAAATTGCACTGAGATCACTTAGCAAGCAGTATAAAGTCAAGGATATGCACTATCATCCGTCAGGAGGAGAATGAAAATCACTAATGGAAATAATCACCTCCAGTGCACGCATCTCGGTTAACTAAGCTTAATTATTTAGATGTACATTTACTCAATTAAATAAGTATTTAGTTTATGTTTTGAATTAATTTAAGACTTTCACCATTTGAAAATGCTGACACTATCTTAACCAAAATGTGGCTGTTAGGTCAGTATAGCTCACTTGCGGACTAAGACCATAGAGTTAAAAAAAATCTTTCAGTGTGTGAGACTTCTAAGAAAAATAATTTCAGGGGTCTTATTGGCTGCAAAGAATCGGAGAGTCAGAGTCAAACCACATTCTATGGTTAAACTCCAACCAAGACAATTTGTTCAACCTTTATATTTATTTATTTATCCATGCAGCGCGTCATACTAATCACCCGGACTATCAACATTTAACCACCATAGTGGAGAAGGGGGGACGAAGGAATAAAATTGTGGAAATACGTCAAAAATCGCATGGAGGGAGAGTGGAAAACCATCTAAGAATAAACACCCTCACAGCCTGTATTTAAACTCATGGCCAGTATTCAAAACCAGACTATTCTGTGACTGGCAAACAAGGTTAGATGAGCTTGGCGTTTGGTCCGTATTCCCATCGATGTGGTGTTTAAATGTTATAGCTGTCCATTCTCTTCTAAGGCGTTTGAGCGTATTCAATATTTTATACAAGTAATTCTATAAACCTTTTATCTAAAGTGAACTGGGTTACCTGGTGGTCTAGGGGTAAGGTGTCAGACTTCTGTGCTGGGATCTGGGGTTTAATCCTAGGTCCAAGTACAAATTTATCTGATTATCAAACCCTTTCCTTCACCTCTGACAAGACGTGTATTAATCACAACTTGTGAATGTGGGGAATGCCAGGCCTCCACCGTAGTTCGGATCCCACATTAAACTGTAGGTCCTCCATTTCATCTCACAGTAACCCTACCATTACACATTAGCGTAAGTGCGTATAATCTGAACGGGTAGTAAGACGCGGTGGTGGTAATAATAATAATAATAATAAAATGAACTGTAGCAAAATTTCTGCTCACAGTATCACCCCGTTTTTGATGACGATACACCCCGCACTACACAACTGCATAACATGTAGTATTTTAAATACTTCATGGCATCAGGATGGCAAATGTTTTGATTTATGTGATCTTAGTCTTGCGCTTTGGTGTTAAGTAATTTGAACTAGCCAGTGACAAACCCAACATAGAGTGGCGAGGGGCAAGCGAGGATGTTACTCATCTCTTTCCCAACTAAGATATTGTAACGTGGGGGGGCGCACGTGACCTGGGAGGGTCACAGGCCGTTCACACGTGGACGTGTGAACCACGAGTTCTTTCATCTCTTTCCCAACTAAGATATAAACAATAATAAAAAAAACAAGTAAAGAACAAAATATATAATACTGAAGATGGATCAAATGTATATTTTTCATTTTAAAACCAGGCTTACAAGTTGATATTCAAAAATAAAACACACTTAAAATTTCTCATTGGAAGCAATAATAACTTTGATACATTATATAGCCCTCCCTCTTCCCAAAAGTAAATTTCAATATATAGGTCCATCACTTGCACTAATCCAGTTTTCTTAGCTTATTAGTTATTAGTATTTTTTTATGATTGAGCATTAAAAGTTAAACCTAACATATTTATAATGAAGAACACTGCCACTATTGAGTATTTGACTAGAATACAATTAAATTAACACTTTATTAAATAGAACCAACACAATTTTCAAACCACACACCACTTTCCAAGGGTTCCACAGTTTGGTGTTAGAAGTTGGGAAGCAAGCGTGGCAATTTCATACGACATAATATTCATAACAGTGACATAAGTAGTAGCTACTAAATCTTAAAGAAAATGTATCAACTTTTTTTACTAAACATATTGTAATTCTAGTTTAAAAAAAAATTATTTGTGGCATGTCATCTAATCGAGTTCAGTGCTCTTTGTGTACAAATATATAATATTTAGGTGTAACATTTTTCGTTGGTGTATCCCTCTTTATCTGGCCTATGTGTCCAGAATAGGTTGCTGTGAAACACAAAATAAATTTAAAATGGGTATATCCTTTTACTGATATGTGACCACTGGTTTATTATTTGCAGGATCGTAACCAGAAATGTATTCTGAGATGTGTCCTGCCCACTGTAGCGCGTTGTCAAACTCTACGGCTTGAAACGTCAAGGATTATTTTTAAACAATCAAATCCCTCATTAAGCAATTTAATTAAAACACAAAATTAGTGTTAAAATTGTTATAGATTTTAAAATAATACAAAAAGTCGCTAGCCTAGGCACTGAGGAATATACAAAAGTTTTACCAATAATACTTTCTTAGAGTTTTTTTTACCACTGTTATATGCTTATGTACTTACTACTCAAATGTGTTAGGGAAGAGGAAGGTTGAATTTAGAGGTGTACTTACATTCGCGTGGTAGGAAAGTGGAAAACCATTTTAGTGAAAAAACATTCTCAGCACACCCAACCAGGATCGAACCTTAATCTCCCCATCATGTCTTTTGCAAACGTTCCGCTTTAAACCATAAGGCCATTGCCACAGGTTTGGTCTACTCGCTATAAACAACACCATCTATTACTAGACTGATACCCTGAACCACATTACCATAGAGTTAGGTATATTCAGTTTAATTTTCATAGGAAGGGCCTTTTAGATTATTTGGTTGTCAACATTAATAACATTTCAGTCAACCTTGGTGATATTGGGGAAAAGTGCTTGTCTCAAGACCCAATGTTTGTGGGTTCAAACCCACCTGGGGTTGACGGGTTTTTCTTGAGCAATAAAAATCCTTAGCAAAACTTCCTTTGGAGGGGAAGTAAAGCTGTTGGTCTCATGTCAATTGTGGCTTGTAAAAGAAACCTGGAATATATGTGGAAATATCGTCCTTGCAAAATTGTTTGATAGGCCCAATCACTTTCGTTCATAGAAATTCTAGTGTTCTGATATAATCAGGCAGTTCATAAAGTGAATATTAAATACTTCAAATAAATAAAAAATAAATAACGATTCACAATATTATTAGTATTTTTGTAAAGTGATGGGTACTATCTATCTAAAGTGAAATCTGTATATCACTTTACTTATTGTATGAATGTGTTAAAATAGGCTATATCTAATAACTTTTCTAGCTTTCAAATAAGGCTCTTTTTGTTAAAATTTGATTGGATGAACTAAGTTCCCTTTCGGTATAGTAAACTATGTGCTTGTTGTTGGACAAAAGTGTTCACTATGTTGCATGGATCCAAATTATACTTCTCAGTAAAAATATTTCCAAGGTTTTGAAAACTTATGTGACAAAAAGTCACCAGACTTCATGAACACAACTTAGAGTGATTTCTGTGAAAAATAGGCAAAGTAAAGGGTTTTAATGCTTTTTTTTTCTGTGCAGGATTCTCCAACTTTCCATGTTTTCCTGACCAAAAAATATGCACTAGACCAGCATTTTATAAGCAAAGCTATAAATAAATATATATCATTATTTCACTGTTTACCTACTGCTAAATTGTTGACACAGGAACTTAAAAACTGTTTCTGATCTTCCCAAAATCATGTGAATTTGAGATAAAATTAACAATGTGTTAAGCTCTTCTAATTCATATTTAAAAAGTTGATTCAACGATATCTGATAAATCCATTGGCTTATCAAAATTCCCCTGTCACATCAAATTTCTGAATATTTCAATGATTTGTATCAATCCTGAACTTAGAAATGGCTTTCTACACAGTTGTGCTATTATTTCAGGTAGGAAATATTAAATATATAATCAATGTCTGTCCAATTATGAATTAATTAACTTGCTGAAAGGAGCAGTAGAAAATTTTAATCTTCCACAACATGACCAATATTTACTCTTACTTCTCCCCTTGTCACCAAAAAACAAACTTATTAAAATAATCCAAGATTGTTAAGTACAGCTTTACTGCCAAAAAATCTTCCATTTAGGGATTAATTTTCAAAAAATTTCAATTATACAGCTTCGTACATCAATTTGTTACTACAAAGCTAGATATATACATACAATTTTATAAATATATTTATAAAAAGAGATTGACGAGTTTTGCAGACAGTTTGAAAAGTCAGCACACCCTCGAATCACCTTTTAGATGCGGTAAGTAATTAAAGTGACATGTTTGTGAGAGTGTGTGACTTTGAATATCCATATAAATCTACCATATGATGATCTAGACACAATGCTTAAGCTGCGAGTTTGGTTACAAAAAGGTTATAAAGATAGACATGAAATAAAACAAGACACAAAAATAATTATTTTGTATAATTTATTACACAATCAGAAAAATGATAAAATTAAAGGAAAGGGCACACATTTTATGGTACCATTTATGGAGGGGGTAGAGGTGAGACGAACAAAAATATCAATATAATAATACTAAGAGGACAATGCTACGCCGGTTTAAATAAAGTACCGGTTTTATGTAATGATCTTCAGGAAATAGTGGATGGTTACTCTATTTTGGCACAGTCTGTAGATTTATGGTTACGTTTGCAAAACATAAAATGAAGTTATGACTATAATACAAATATAAAAAATATCACACAGTCATTACATAATAATAATAATAAAAAGCAATGTCCTCCTCTGTGGCAACATGGTAAATACATAACTAAATTATTCGAGAAAAAAAAATATATTATAGTTATATATAAACCATTTAAACACTAGCAATACATACCTTGCTCTTAACCTTAATTCGTTAATCTCAAACACAAAAAAAGCATAATTTATTTGGGCTGGTAGCTTTACAGTATGCAGGCAGACAAGACACAAAAAACAAAAACAAAACTAATAAATATCATATCTTTAAATTGATTAATATCTTTAAGAAACTACTACAAAAATAGTGGTTGAAATTTTTTAAATGTTGCAATTGAATATAACATCCTAACATTATAGACACATGTGGACAGGAATTCAACAGCCCACGTGTAGTCTTGACTCATTCCATAAATATGTTTACTTTTTCATAAGTCAACTCATATTTGTAGATCAATCTTTGATATTTAAATTTTTTTTAGGATAAACCATTGTGTTAAAAAAAAAATACATAAAGCTCTTATAACATTACAACTGGCAGATATAACCCACTAGCCGGAAAATCAACTATATAACAGTTAGCTTGAATAAGCTGGTTCAATTAGATATTTTTTTAAAGTTTTGAATTAGTATGCCAATGCTCTACCCGCTACCCAAACTCTTACAAATATCCTAAACACACTCATCTCCCTTTCTCCTATGACCCTATGGTTATATTGTGGTCGTAGAATTAATAGTGACCCGCTTTGGTGGCCACATGATCTTAGGCTTCACTCTCGCAGTAGACTAGACTGCGGATGACGAGGAAATCGAGGTTTGAATCTCGATCGGGTGTAATGAGGGTGGTTTTTTCAAAATTGTTTTCTACTCTCCCTCCACACTAATGTGGGTACACTTCTTCAAACTATAACCTTTCTCATCCCTAAAATCATTGGTGTAAATAGTGCATAAGCATATAGCCTGAAAGGATAGTAAGATGCGGTGATAAAGGAAAAAAAAATATTGTAGTTAGCATTGAATCTTGGCATAAATATTAACCTGGTTAGCTCAGTGGGTATAGAATGATAAGCCAAAATGTCAGGCTTTAAAGTCTTGTCCCAGAAACATTTAAAAAATATTAGCTATGTCGGTAAAAGCATGTTTGTTATTTTAATTTATAATTTATGTTAAAAAATAAGTGATAATTTTATTTCTCACTGAGAAATATTAGAATAAAACACTGTGTTTGACAGCTGCCTGCATCTGTTGAGATGAACTTCTTAAACGGTTGCCTGAATTGACATAAATTTTTTTTACCATGACTCCAATTTCCAGCCACAAGGAATCATGCAACCAGTCTATACATCAGGTCAAACCAGGCAACTGGTAACTACGTCATAACATCGCGACAGTTTCACCACAAAGAAAAGTAAAAACAAATTTAAAAAAAAATCAATGGCAAATTATTATAGTCAAAATCTTCTGAATAAAATAAATACAAATAAAACAAGTAAATAAATAAATAAAATACATTTTCTCATTTGGAAAGTTGTTGCCATCTTTGGTAAAATATTATTCCTTCACAGTAAAATAATATAAACATATTTTGTCAATTATGATAAAATATGTGAATGTGATGTTTCTTACTTTGTAAATTATATAATTTTTTTCCTTGCATAGCCTACTTAAAGAAAAAAAACACCATTAAAATAAAAGTTTTCATATTTTTTGATTTTTCAAGTAATAGTTCTTAACATTGATTTTTTAACATAAGAAGAAAGCCATAATAGATTTTGATGGGGTTTTTCCAACAAAACAAATTGAAAAATACTTATTTCATTCAGACACACATAATGTTTTTGTGTTTCAGAGAAACCAGTTTAAACAAGCACCAGTGATGTGTGAAATAAAAAGGACAAAAAATAGGCACACACCAGGAGTACAAAAATAAAGCACAATACAAAAGTACCTATAGGGTGATACAAAATATATACATAGCATCTTACAGTTTAAATGTGACCAGATAGGGAAACACAAATAACAAGTTATTTTGTTCTTTGTGTGTGTTCATCGAAAACAAATAAAATAAAGAATTACAACACATACTAAATGCAATTTCGAGATAACATTTTTATAAACGAAATACATTGCAACACTAAGTATTAATAATAATAATAATATAAACCAAATTATAAAGCTTATTGTACTGTTTGTAGATGACTATTAAACATTTCTTTGTATTTTATACATTATATATAAATAAAAATATTTATTTTTCTGTGTATCGTGTATATTAACATTTAGGTAACACAGATGATTAGGAATATCTTAACTTGGTTTGCTAGAGGTCACAGGAGAGACAGGTCTAGCAGGTGAAGCCTGTAACAATATAGTAAAAAGTAAAACTAGGTGTTTACATGAAGGAGGATAAAATGAGAATCTGTTAAAAAAAACAACTAAACTAACACATTAACATAAAAACTCAGATCCATGTGCATCCACAACAACAAAGACGACTAGTTCTGTCACTTTAAAATAAAATAAACGTTTCTTTTTATAGTGCAGTTAGTGATATTATTCATAGCAATTATTAGTCTTTTAATTCTATTTTTTTAAATGTAAATGTAAAACACTAAATATTTATGAGGCTGTAGAGATATTGAAATAGAAATTGTGGGGCTAAGTGTTTTGAGAAAAATCTAAAACTGTTGTGAGAGAGAGAGAGAGAAATAGCTAATAGATAAAGCTAGGGCCAAAGGTATGCAAGCAGATAAACGAGTCTTGCCAAAGACTTAACTAACACATCAAGCGACACTGACGTGCAGGAAAGATGAGTTATAGGTTTGGAGGGGAGGGGGAAGGATTCCCACGCGATGGCAATACCATAAGGTAAAAGATGAGAAAATATCCTGCCCATGGCTATATTATGGTGGTACTTGACAAACACAAATTGAACATATAGATGTACGGACAGATGTGGATACATCACTTTGTTTTTGATTTTTTAATATATCTTTTTTATGTTTTACTTTTGCAGTAATATATCACTATTGAATATTCTTAATTTTAAAAGACAAAAAAAAGAGTTGTTTTTATCTACTCTAAAACACACTGATATCTAAGAATAATTTTGCCTTTATTAAACTTTTAAATGGTACATTTTCTTTCTTTCTTTTTTGTTTTGTTTCAAAGAAGAAAGAAACAAAAGAAAAAACAAATAAATAAGGTAAAAACAACATGACTCAAACATTTTATAAGATTTTTTGTCGTCTTTTAACATAGTGTACAAACAAATCCTTGTTATTCCGTTTTTGACATTCATTCCTGCAAGTATTTTAGAAGTATAAAACATATAAGTGTTGATACATACAAAATAAAGTTATATCGAGCTTTTAGAATCACTTATGTGGCATAGTCTCAAAATACTTCTGTCTTCAAAATTTTCGCTGTCATGGAATAAATAGAATTTGTTATGTAAATCTTTTTTTTAACTTATAATTTTTGTGCATTACAAACACCCAATTTTTACACATTACATTACAAATAATAATAATAATAATATATTGTTCATGTACTTAAAGCTAACGGCTTACTTTACCTTGTTCTTCATTGAAACAATTGAGATTACATTCACTATCTTTTTATTTTTTCCATTTTTTTAAATCTTTCTTCGTACGACAGAAACATAGCTTTTGTCCAATTTGAGATTCTATCAGAGTACAATGCTTTGGACACGTCTTGAAATAAAAAATAAGACTACCATTCGTTTTCTCGTCGCCCATAATTCTGCGTACTGGGACCCTTCAGCAACTTTTAGCCGAGTGTCATATATACATGTTACTTCTTGTTATTATACAATATCTAACTAAGTTTGATATCATAATATCAGTGAAGTGTAGGCCAAGAACTAGAGATATATATGTTTTGACTACAAGTCAAAAAAACACTCAAGTGTCCAGTTTGGTTTTTTGTATTTGTTTAAAACTCATTTTTGTTATGTTTATTTTAATTCATGTTCCTTTGGCATCAACAAAAGGTAACAGAAACTTCTCTTCCTCAAATATTTGTGTGTTAGCAACATCCGCTGTGTGACTAGATTGCAAGGGTTTATCCAAACCAATGCGATGGTAATAATAATAATAGTATTCATTTGTTTACCTATCCTCTTCGGATAAGAAGAGACAATTGAAGTGTGCATGAATGCGCCAAGAATCATCTCAACCTTATATGTAAACATACATTGGCATCATTATAACAATGATTTATGTTTATTTGATTAAAAATACGACATATTAAGAGTACGTTCACATACTAATACATACATCTAAATTGTGGTTTGTTTAGACACACTTATAATTTAACTGTTTTATGTGATTAGAGTTCACAGAGTTCTTATTTTCTAAGTAGTTTATTCTTGTTTTATTCTCTAAAACACAGAATAATGTTTATCAGGACTGGACTAAATGGACTATGTAGCTAAATGTGCATGATGTCATAAAAAAAAGGGAGTTTGTTTTGACGTTGATAATAAAAACAACAGCAGCGGCATCAACAACATGGAACAACAAACAACACCCGTAAAATCTCTTCTCGACTAATTAATTACCGTACTTTACAACTTAACAACAAACGGCGAGTGTAGGCCTTGTTAAAGAAGGCGACGTCTCTAAAAAAAAAGAAACTCTGCTTGCAGCTTCTTTTTTTGTCTCTCTTCACAAAGCACCACATAGGCTTATAAGTAAGATCTATACAATATACAATTTATATATATATTTTCAACTAATGTAATTTTCACACGGTAAATTTGTATGAGTGTGAATATTCACTACTAAAAAAACTTTGCAAAACATATTTAATCAAGATGATCCTCTTCACAACAACTTCATTTTATACATAATATATATATATATATATAGAGAGAGAAAAAGATGTAAAGAATTATAATACATAACATGATTATAGAAGATCACCTTGAATATATTTAACTATCTAGCACGAACAATTTGTAAAACTCTTCTTTTTTTAAGTACAATACAAGGACACAAACCTTGGAGGTGCATCAACAGAAATGTCATTAATTAGTCATCATCATTATATAATAATTATGTTAAAGCTTATAATACATTGGAGACAACATGATTATAAGTCGCCTCCCTAAAATGCTAGTTAATTAAATCTGATGTGTATATAAAAACTTTTTATTACATCGATTTGCACTAAACAACATCAACATTGGTAAAAGGTGTTAACATTAAGGACTTGTAATACATAAATAATTTTTGATTGGAAAGGAAGAGGATTAGGAAGAAAAGGTTGGGAATGAGGGTGAGGGTTGGAGATTGAAACACCACTTTTAATAATGATAATCAATCAACCTATAATTATTTTTAAAGGTTATTTTAGGCAGCCATCTTAGGAAACCAATAATAATAATAATAATAATAATAATGATTAGCAGCTATTTTGGATCAAGTCTTAGAGTTACAACCCTATAAAATATTAAGGAAGCTATTTAATCTCTAAAAGAAATTATTTGCTTATCTGATAAGATATTTGAAGAAAAATAGCTGCTTCATCAATATTTATTTTGCTTATAGACAACGTTAAGGCAGTCAGTCACTTTATGAGCAACTATATGTATTTTTTGCACATTCAAAGTGATTGAGGGGTATTTAAAAGAGGCATATATCATAAATGTACAACTGCGATGAAGCAGGCATCTCCTTATGTAAGTCGAGTTAAACATGACTAAGGTTGGAAAACAATGAGATAAAAAGACAGAGGAGCACTAAAAATAAAAATAAAATAGGGCTAGTAGAACTGTGGTGAAATAATTCATTTTAGGCTGTCTTGTCACCATGAAAGCGGCCCGGATTGAAATCAGGGTTGACAAAGGAAAAGCCTTTGAATTCCTCCTGGTTGATAGAGCGGACGACGTCAGCATTGACAGGTGTTAGGACTGGCTCTTCTTTGGTAAATTCTGTATCGAAGTTCAAAACGTCCTTTTTACTCTTCTGGGAAAAAACAAAGGAAATTTTATTTGTTACAAGTAATAAATATTTAAAATTAAGAGAAATGTTAATTGATTTAATATAACTAATTGTTAAGAGAAAATAATACTGCTCGCACACTAGAGGGCAGGGAATAAGGCAAATAATTGGTGCTAAAATATTACTTAAATTGTCCTCCAAAACTTGGTTACTTTTTGATAATTTAAAACTATAGTACAGTAGAATCTCAATATAGTGTTGTTGGATGTACTACAAATTATAATATAGTGCGATGAAGAGTATGCATCATGAAAAAAATACCATTATTACTGTAAATAATATACTGCGGTTTAGCTATAGCGCAGGGGTGAAGGAAGTATGTCCCTCAACAACTGCTCTATATATCAGGCTTCTAATGTATTGTCAATTTTGTAGCCTATTTCCACTCATCCATGAACTACTATTGTCTTCACAAATATGATTAGTAATTTTTTTTAAATATAATGAATAACATATATTACAATATTAAAAAATAAGTAAAAAGAAATACATATAAGTTACAAACCACAAATAAAATAACAAGAAACATGAAACAGTTGATCAAAATTAAAGAATGATTTTAATACGTTGATTAAACAACACAAATTGTTACTAGAAAATTATTTTCATTCATTAGGCTGGTGTACACTACTGGCTAATTGTGATGCATAATAATAAGTTTTGCTATAGTCACAGCATAGGAACATGAATAAAGAAAAGAAAATCTTATATATTGATTTTACAAACCCAAATCTTTTTAAAGCAGTGAGAATTGTAAAGATAAGAAATGTGCCTTAAGCATTATCATCATCATCATGAACAGCTTCCAGTCAATGGCTGGGTCTGTTTGGAACATAAGCCTCTATAACACCTCCTTTCCTCCACCTTGGCCCAGTCTTCTGCTCTTTCCTCCACATTCCTTCTTACTCCCTTCAGCCATCAGTCTCTTGGTCTTCCTCTCAGCCTCCTACCCGCCACATCCATATCCAACATTCTCCTAGGCATCCTTTCCCTATTCATTCTTCTCACATGGCCGGCCATACCACCTTAGTTGTGCCTTATCTATCCTGTCCTTTGCTATTCTATGCCTTAATAACCAGTGGCGTATTCTGAGAAAAATTAATAGGTATACTGTACTCTAAAAGTTGCAGGAGAGATTAGAGGGCTGAGGACCCTCAACCACTGTTGTCCAAGAATGTCAAGGGATATATTTGAAGATGTATACCTATAGAACAGTGGTTCTCGAACATTTATTATTTCCCATTAACCATATACTTAACTTAGGAAATTTTGAGGCCCCCCCTCCCCCTTTCCCATATTCTCTCTTCTTTTATTTATCCATAATGATGATTACCATCCACTCAAAATGTAATAAAAGTAGCTCCATTGTGTCAGCCCGCATACAGGCTATACCTACCGAGTGGCTACCAAACTGTCTGGCGAATTAGTGCCAACTCTTGCGGATAGTGGGTGTCTTGTGGTCAGCACAATGATGACTCCAGCCATTAAGCTCGGCTTTCTATACCGGGGCCACTACTACTTTATTCGAGTAGCTCCTTATTTATCCACCCTAAGCTGAATCTAACCCGTCTCAGACCCACTGCTTCCCAGATAATCTGGACGCGCTGGGAATCAAACCCGAGACCTTTGGGTCCATAACCAGAACCTATGACTACTAGACAACTAGGCACATTTCTGAATGCATAAGAGAGACATATTCTATTCAATTAGCCAAGTGTAATTAAAATCACACAGCGATACTCAAAGCAAACAAACATAATAAGAGTAAAATGAAGTTATACATCTATCAAGCGTCCATCAGATCTTGGTGAGAGGGAATCAGGTGGATTGTCCAGCTCACGTTGCAATTAAAACTATTTTATAAAGCCTAACTTATCTCACACAATGCTGCATGGAAACAAAGATTCTCCCAATTTGAGAATTTATGCTCCAGAAGCTATTTAGATGTGTAAACTCTGACTAATATAGGGGAGATTATCTCGGACTATTAATACTCTATCACTACGTCATTGGTTTAGTGATAAGATATTTACACATTTTTTTTCTGTAAGTAATGGTGCACCCAAGGGGGAGGGGTAAACAGGGTATTTGACCTCCTCCTCCCTCTTTCCCCAACACCACAAATAATGTTAATAGAAATTTAAATAATATTAAGTATAACTAAAATATTTAGCATTTAAGATGTGTCGAATGTATATGCTACATTTTAAGACCAGGCTTCAGACTTAAGCCTAGTATTCAAAATGTTTACAGTTACACACAAAATTAGTAATTAAAAAACATACAAATAATAGCTTCGATACCATATGTATTATTTAAATCTCTTAATTACTATAAAACTACTCAAAATTATTTATAAAAGCATTTAATATTCATAAATATTCTCGAACTTCAGGGCTTAGGAGGCTGTGCAACCCCAAAACCGCTTTCTCCATCAAAATGTAATTCTTGCTACAGACTTGATTGAATGTCTTCCCCCAAAGTAAATGACTGGGTGCACCACTGATTATGTAAATTATATAAAATATATTTTGTTTGACCTTTTCCTTATAAATCATCTTGAAATGGTGAAATCACTCCCCCGACTTTTGGGATTCTTTGATGTATAAATGCGTATAACCTGAACGGGTAGTAAGACGCGGTGCTAATAATAATAATTGATGTATAATTATATAAAATCACAATAACTAATAAGTCGTTCGGTCTAGGGGTAAGGTGTCAGACTTTTATGCTGGCGGCCGGGGTTCAATCCTCGGTCCCGGCAAAGATTTATCTGATTACCAAACCCTTCCTTCACCTCTAACAAGACATCTTGTGAATGTGAGGAATGCCAGGCCTCCACCGTGGTTCGGATTCCACGTTAAACTGCAGGTCCTTCATTTCATCTCAAAATCACCCTACCATTACACATTAGCGTAAGTGCGTATAACCCGAACGGGTAGTAAGACGCAGTGCTAATAATAATAATAATAATAAGTCGTTAATGTAAAACAAAAACTAAAAGAACATTATTAAAACTCCCTAATCCTTTCTACTAAAGAAAAACAAGAATTACCGTCAACTACGGTTAAAGTAGCCTCATCATCTGCCCTACCACCCCCACCTCCCTTCCCCACTCTATCAGTGCTGAAATGCCTAAATTTGAAAGGGTGGTTAAATGTGTCTGCCAAATACATAATAATACATGTGACTATAATACCTAAACATAGATCAATGTACTTAATTAGTGTATAATCTAAAGCTTGTTACTTATACTAACTATTATTTTACAATTAATTTTATATATATTTAATGTATTTTTACTTAAAATATACTAAATTAGCTTAATAAATAAATATCGTGATCTTGAATATGTTTTCATTAGTTGGCACAATGTTTAGCTTGCTTCACAGAAACAGCATGACCTGGGGTGTAAAACCCCGAGCCCATTGGCCACTTACTTATGGCGAGTGGAAAGGAAT
>CABFOW010001088.1:49025-62577 GCA_902141385.1 Timema californicum | reverse complement strand
TACCTAGCTTGCCTTGTGGTTTTCAAGCAGCAAGACTTGGGTTTCCTATTGTACTAAGTAGAACCTTTTGTAAGAAAAATTACTTAAAACACAGTATTCTTGAAATATGAACCAATAGTAGTTTTAAAATTAATAATTCATTACATGTTTATTTATTAAAAATTTAAACATTAATATTTACACAGTTCGCACAGACAGCATTGGATTAAACAAAAAACGAGTTCATATCATTATGGGTATGCGGTGCAGGACTAGCATACCCAGAGATTACGCCACTGTTAATAACGGAAGGAAATCTTTGCCTTTTTTTATTAACACAGTTTGAATATTATATAAGTAAAATTTAATAAATCACATAAATTAAGTTAATTATTTTGTGTGAAAGGGAACCATCAAAATTTAATTGCTTCCAGCTCTGTGGATCCTCTGGGTGTCTCTATTGGAATGTGGATTAGAAACACACAATAAAGCTTGACTCTTGTGTGCAAAATCAAGGACTGAACCTCGGTATACTGAGCCCAGCCCAAGTATTCAGCCAGGCGATTCTCCGGGTGTGGGAAATGAAAATACACATTTAGTGTTTGTGTAGCAATAGTTTATAAAACTCTCACTTACAATCTTTGGTTTGAAAGGGGGTTTGACACGCCTGTTCTCCAATGCTTCCCACTCAATTTCTCGGAAGAAGGGGTGGACACGGATTGCCGCCTCTACCCCTTGGGCAACCACACATCCCAGACGCTTGGTCGAGTTCTTGGTCATGAACTGTAAATACAAAACAATTGATTAAAACCATGGATAACATCAGGACAATCAGCACACTTACCTTGCTCTTATGTATAATAAGACAGTGTAGAAACACTGTCTTACTATATATACATTTTTAAGCCATAAGTCACTAATTCATTTTACTATCATATTGGTCATAATGAAATAGAATTTTATCATCTCATACTCTGTGTCTTACTAGCCATCTGGGTAATTTGCATATTTGCACTTAAAAAATCCTCCATGGCGTGAGCCCACAAGTGAGCTATACCAACCGAGTGGCTGTCACCATTAGTGATGTTGGTGCCAACATTTGTGGATAGAAGGTGTCATGTGGTGAGCACAAGGAACTCTCTGGCCATTAATCTCAGTTTTATAGACCGGAAATGCTACTTATTTATTCAAGTAGCTCCTCATTTGTCCTTAAGAGGTTGAGTATGACCCTGTTACAGACCCACTACTTCACAGAAAAAGTCTGAAAGCACCGGGAATCAAACCTGGAACCTTTGAACCTGTAGCCAGTATCTCTGACCACTAGACAACAGGGGGTAGTAATTAGGGAGGTAGAAAAAAGACCCACATTTGCGTAAAAGTAGAGTGGAAAACCATCTAGGAAAAAAAACATGTCGATATAACCAGCTAGAGATGTAAGCTGGAAAATTTCAATGGAAAATTTACTTTAATTTTTTTCCAGATCCACCCATTTAAATAATACAAATTTACTCAAGATATCTCCAATTTTTAACTCTTTTAGTCCCATGCCTATTCCAGAATTTGCTCGCAAAGGGTGGCAGAGGCCTGTTAGGGTTTGTGTGTGAAGGACCACAGCTATATCCTCATTTTTGTAAGGGTTTACAATAAACTTCACCAAACCTTTATTTATGAAGCGATTATTTTGATTTTTATATCATCTTAATCCATATGCAGGCTACTGTTCTTTAATAATGATAAATTAATACAATTTAACTAAAATTATTTAGTTTCTAAAGTATAAATTTAATTATATGTTTTAACTAATGCCAACTAACACATTTAAAAATATTATTATATACACATTTCAATATTATTTTGTTGTAGTGCATTTTAGTTTTATACAAGAAAATAAAGTTTTGAATGTATATGATAATAAATAGGAATCACAGTAATTTTTATTTGATATCCTACATTAGATATTTTTGGGCCGTTATTGAATACCTTACAGCAAGATTTATTATATTGCTTGGTTCATGAATAAATATTTATACCTACACATAATGAATGCATTTCTCAAAAAAACCTTTTATAATTAATAATTTAATAGTTTAAAAAAATATTTTATAGATTTATGCCTATATACTTACATTGGTAAAGAAATCTTTTCATTCATATGAAAATCTAAATGGTATATTTTTATAAACTTAGAACAATGTAACCCGTACATCTGAAAACTGTTTACAAAACTATTTTACATCAGTATGAATTTTAGTCACACTTATGATTTTCCATGCAACTTGTATGTAAACCGGTGTTTCACTTAGCACCCTGAGTATGTGAGCGTCCACCATTGTAAATGTACTAAACTCCCAGTTCCAATAACTATTTATGGTTGATTTTGTTTGCCAACCTTATATAAAATAACAGAGGTAAATGTTCTCTTTCCAATGATATATGGCACTACTTCACGATCTATCAGATAAAGTGAGAAATAGCTCAAATCTGGAGAGCCAACCTCATCAGCTCGTGGCACTTTTAGCGATAGTAGGCGGAGCCGATCAAATCGTCTTGTGGCACTAAAAGGGTTAAGATACCACTTCATATTAATTCCCCTTAAGGATGTTAATACCAGAAAAATTATCAAATTAGTTTCAATAAAGCAGTAACAGTGATTACAGTTCTCTTGCCCACTAACCTATTGACTACAGCACTTGATGACTGAATGTGTAATTAGCATTGAATATACTTTAGATCAAATATTTTAATACTTCAATATTACAAGAAAACCATTTACAAATACATAGCCTTCCATTGGGATTCAGTGATCTGAAATGTTTACAGGAAAATCTTTATCTCTATTACCAACCGAGATTTAAGTCCTGCTTCCTTTTACCATGTCCCAGCGGTTGATTTGAGTTATTTTTAAATGTCTTTCAGTTAGGGACTAGAACATACTAAACCTCAGACCACGGGTCTAAAACAGCTCCCCAATGATACATTTTTGGCCATGGGTGAAATCGAGCCCAGGACCTGTGGCTTTATTGGCAGCTATGCTACCAACCAAAAAAATGTGTTGAGATTGTGCTGTATATGAGCTGTTTTACTATATGGAGCACATTATTATACTTTTTTAAGCTTTGATAATGTAATATTTTAATGCTTTAGTTTTCTTCTTAACTCTTTAACAATGATAACACAACACAAGGTATAACCTCGGCTACAATGCTGTACTAAAGTAGATTCGCGCCAAGGGCAATTAAATAGGACACCTGACATCATAAGAGTCCTGTGGCAGCGTGCTTTTTTGCTGTCAAAATCATTAATATCTGCAATAAACTAATTTATGAGAAAATTTTAGCTTAAATTCAACTATATAAAATTAATCTACCCAAATTAGAATGGCTAGTCAGTGCTAAGTACTATATTCTTTACTTCCCTGCAAATTGTTGGCTGATTGGTCTAAAACGGAAGTTATCATAGCAGTGAGGTGTGAGAGGAAAATATATGATTCCTGGTCAACTTTATTTTGCACCACATCTTACTACCCATCCATCTATCTGCAAATATAGCCTAATAAGGTACAGACAAGGAAGGTAGAATTTAAAGTAAATATACCCACATTTGTGTGGGGGGAGAGTGACAAGCATCTTGGAAAGAAATATTCTCATACCTGGCCTGGATTTTAACCAAGTCTGTTCTGTCATCGGCAAACCAGAGGAGGCCTTAGACCACGTTTTCATTGAAGAGGGTTAGAGTAAAATTGATGATGTCAAGGAGTAAATTGATTTTAGTTACATAAAAAAAGAAATCAGTTTACCTGTGAAATTTTTTAATAGATAATTGTACCGCTCAACACAGTGGCATCACCAGATTGAACCCCTTTTAACTCCAAAATCTTTTGTTATGGCCCTACTCAGCTAAAAACTAAAATTACTGTTTTGACCTTTAAAACCTAGTGGGTTAGAAATCCAAAGATTTAGACTATTACAAGGTTTATCTAGAGCTGTACTCACCCCTTTAAGGATGGACACAGCCTCCTTTGTAAGCCAAACAGGGTACAAAACGTCGTCATGAAGAATGGACTCAAAAAGATCATCTTCATTGTCTGCCTCAAAGGGGGGTTGTCCTGCCATCATTTCATACATGAGCACCCCCAAAGCCCACCAGTCGACACTAGGACCATAATCCATCTCCTGTAGAATCTACATACAACAAAAATAAAACAATATATTTGTACTTATTTAGTTATTGTTATTTAATTTAGAGGTTTGCGAGCTCGCGTCGTTTCATTTAGAGTGGTGTTTGAGGGAGCTTCTTAGAAATCCTCCGAGTATTGAGTCATTTCAAGCTAAGCTTGAATTCAAAAGATATAATTTTAAAACATATCTATTTAAATTAAAATCTAATAAATATTTAAAAATACATATTTAAAAAAGTAAATAATATTAATAGTATATTTCAAATAAAATAAATCATTGTTTTTGAAATTACAATTGTAATATTATTTTACAATTAAAAGATCATATGCCTACTGCACATTTCACAAACAACGTCCAGACAGGTAGAGCGAAGATAAGTTATCCATTAAACAGCACATAAATAGCCTTATAAAACAAGCTTAAATTTTCTGATTATTTAAAGCTATTTCCTAACTAAAAACTGTTAGTATTAACATATAGTTATTTTATATGGAAGCTAATATAAAAAGGGGGGTGTCAAGGTGACAAGTAGAGTGGAGAGTTTGAACACCATAAAGATAGAAATTACAATAGCTTTAAAATGTGTTGAAGAAAGTAATCATTATGTATATTTCTTTAAAACATATGTAAGCTTACATCTTAGAAGGAAAGCATAATAGTTTATTTTACCTAACAATGATGACAAGCATTACAAGTTTATTTTTACCTTTTAAGATTCATTCTATTGTCAAATTATTTTTTTGATGAATTTTTAGTTTTATATAGGTGTATGCAAAAGCTTCAATTTTGCCCGAAACCTCCTTATTTTGTAATCATACCAAAGATATAAGTTTTTTAATGCAGTGAGGGAATTTCACCATAAATCCATGTATCACATTTATTTCAGTGAGCACTAAAAGTCACACTTAAAAGGTTTAAAATATCTAACTAAACATAAATTTGCTAAGTCTTGTGTTTGTGAAATGTCACATAATTTCACCTCTGGTGCTATATAATCGGGGGTGCCGCAAAAGGTGGTCGTGGTTGCTCCATCAATGATGCCTTCCTTGCACATACCAAAGTCAGCAAGCTTGCAATGACCCTCGTTGTCCAACAGTATGTTGTCCAACTTCAAGTCTCTGCACAAAGGACATATAAAGGTAAAATACCTAAAATATTTTTTAAATGTGATTATAGGTGAAATGTTTACAATTGTGTGTTTTTAGCTATATCACCATACAGTATGAGTATGATATATTTTGGAGAAGTTTATGTGAAAATATAAATTATTTTCAAATTGATTTTTTTGCCAAAATGTGACTTTCTTACAGTGAATAAGAATAAAATATAATTGTGAGTGATTGTGTTCAAATAGGCATGATTGATGATATTAAGTTTTTTTGTTGCATCCCCCAACCTCTATATTGTTCAGGTCAACTCATGCTCTAAGGGAAGATCCTGTAAAATATGGGGACAGCTATAGACCTTAGTGTACACGTCAGGCTATCCAGGGAATGATCAACCTAGCTCGTCCCCATGTGACTAAACTATTGTCACTATAAAAAAAAACTCCATGGTGTGAGCCTGCAAGCGAGTGATACCGACCAAGCAGCCACCAGCGTTAGTGATGCTAGTACTAAAATTTGTGAAGCGAAGGTGTCATGTGGTCAGCACACTGAACCCGCCAGCCATTAATCTCAATTTTTTATACCAAAGCTGTTACTTATTTATTCAAGTAGCACTGTCACTACAGTAAGAACTTATTAAAATATGATATGAAAAATTTAAAGTAACCAGTAGTAATATAAAGTCAGTATATTTATATTTAAGTTGTCAAAATTGGCTATTTGCAGATCTTGAATATGAATGAAAGTTAATTTCCTACCCCACTATCCCAACTGTGCTTCTTTGTTCTTCTTGTGACAAACAAACTATTTTATAAGCAAGGCCGAAGTAAAGGGGCGGGGAGGGGGGGGGGGGNNNNCGTTAAACCCTCCTAAAATTTAATGAACAAAATATATATGGCTTTATCTACGGTTCAAACAAGTTCAGAATTAAGGCACAAGTACAAATTAGGAGGCTGTGTTACCATAAAAAAAAAGCACTTCAGAGAGCTTTTAGAGGTGTTTAATATTGATAATTTTGACTAACTTTCGGCAGTTATGGGTTTATGTTGCCATAAAAACACTTCAGACAAGTGACTATAATAACTAACAAACTATATGTATACAATTTATTTTGATATAGCTTAAAAATAAAGATTTGAAAATGAAAATTGAATTTGTTTCAATTATTATTAAAAGTAAAACAACAAAGTTAGCTATATAAAATTTGTTTGAAACATTTAAATTAATATCAAAATGAAATTATTTAAAAAATGTATAATTAGCTATCAGAACTATCATAGATAAAGTAACTACTATAACCAAAGGAAAGAGGAATCAAAATACAAATGATAATAAAGATAAAGTTATTTTTATAATATCTATTCCATTTTATATTTCCAAAAAATATTATAATATATTTTATTCGCATCACTAAAAAGGTTTTTGAACACCAGTAGAGTATTGTATGCGTATGGTATCATACAAGTATTATATGTTTTTTCTTTTACCATGATTTGCTATGAAACTGAGGACATCCGCACGCGGCATAGTATTGTAAACGTATGATGAGTACATTTTCATTCCACTTTGAAAGTGAAAGGACTGATACAATACTGTCATGGCGGCCGATGCCTCCCCAAATTCAACCACTTCTCTCACCCACTCTGGTCTACTATAAAGTCTCATAGTGAGCCAGTGTTGATTTGTATTGTATTTGAATTGTGAAATGGGCAATTTTGAAGAGGAGCTAATTATCACTGTACAAGAGTACAAAGTTTTTTTATGACATTGTGGATCTGTTTTATTATGAAACCAAGCACAAGGGCAATGCATGGGCTAAAATTAGCAAGCATAGACATCAAACAGGTAAGCAGATTCAAGTTTATTATTGAATTGTACAGGTAGGATATTAATTTATTTATTGCCCAATGCCAGTGAGGCCTCCTGTTGAGATCAGACTATTCAATTTAAACTTGGAAACATTCTCTCCTTAGTAGGCCTTACCAGGCCTTTTGCTAACATGATTAAATAAAAGATATTATTCTTTGGAAGAATTTTGCTGAGCATTGTCTATTATTTGTGTTTCTTATGTAAAATAGTCTAAAAAAGGTATCACTCATTCTTTTAACAGAGCATCAACACACCCGATTAATTTCCACTGCCCTGCTCTCAGGTGGCAAAGAGGAAGTATGGGGTGTTGGGGAAACAAGCTCTTGGGGTATACGTCGTGTATGTCATGGCAATACAATACTATACTGCTACCATACTGTCCTGGTACCATACACATACAATACTATGCCAGTGTGAGAGCAGCATTAATAATGTCATAACTTATTTATTATATTGTTACATCCTTTTAATTAATTAGAAAATCATCCTTTATTTATTGTATTTAAAATCATTTTCGTTTTTAAGAAGTTTAAAGAAAATTTTCCAATATTCTTATATATTTTAAATATTTATGTACTGTATCTACAGTATGTTCTAACCCAGAGGTGGGCCAAATATTTTTCAATGTAGACACATGTGTGGCAAATTAGAAGTGAAATTCGCCACACCATGTGAAAATTGAGGGATTAGGTTGCTCAATCGAACATTTATAACAAGACACATTGTTGAACAGGTTTATTCAAAACATGTTCACTTTGACTACTGGTACTCAGATACAACTGCCTCTGATGAAAATTGTTCGGATTAAAAATGTAAGAGCATTTAATGATAAATTGGACAACCCTTTGGTCTGAAAATTTGCAGAAACATTGGCTTGAATATCTGAACTCAATGCACTTCTTAGCTCCACCTCCAAATTGACATTAACAATTCGAGATCTGTATTTTGACTTAATGAATCCCATTGATTCACACACCAGGGTTTATCAAAACATGGACAATAATTTTTAAATGCCTGATTACAAAGTTGGAAGATCATTGTCAGCCAGAATGGCTTTCCACATATCTGTGACTGAAGAATTCTGGTAAATATGTGTTCCAGATTGGGAATAGAAAGCAAATCATCTTCAAGCCAGCACTTGTCCAAATACAGAAGGGTGGATATTTATTTGCTTGAATTTGTAACATCAAAGTGGAATGTATCACGCAAGAATTTAAATGCCAATTTGAAGTTATTTTACCACCCTTTCTTGTTGCCATGCATTGTTCCTTCTCCCCTAACCCGTTGATTACATAAGGCAGCTTGTAAATAGTAACTATATTTTTTTGTGAACGTCTGAGTATTTCCACATGCACATGCCTTGTCTGGTGGGACACGCGGCTATTTTGTTTGTGAGTCGTGCTTGATATTTGCACGTTTTTTTATTATTAGTAATGAGAAAACATTACTGGTCTTATCTTGTGCGGGAGCTTGACCCAAGTGTTAATGCTTTTGTTATAAATGTATTACTTGGAGCTGCTAAACCGTGTTCAGTAGTGCCACTTTTAGCAGTGCAGTGCTGTCAAACCTAATGGGATACTAGAACATCTATGTGCAGTGATTAGGCCCAGATGACGGATTTTAAGTGTACCTGCCAGTGTTTTTTTTTCAGCATCGCGTTTTACTACCAGTTCGGGTTATACACCTATGGAATAGTTACACTAATGGTTTCAGGGATTAGGTGAATTTATTTAGAGGAAATGTACCCACATTTGTGTAGAGTGAGAGTGAAAAACAATTTTGGAAAAACATCCTCAGTACACCCAAACAAGATTTGACCCTCGATCTAATACTACTACTCTAATCTATTGTGAGAAGCTGTTAATGTGTAAGTTGCCTCATATCTCCTACACAGAGGTGCAGGTAGCAATCATTATTGTTGGTCCCTGAAATTCATTCATCCAGATGATCAGTTTAATGTTGGTGCACAGGAGTAATTGAAATAAGAAAAAAATATGATTCACATTTCTGGAACAGATTTTATGTCCTGTTTATGTTAAATTTCTGCTTCTTGCCGAGAAGACTACACTCCTCATTTTTTCCTAATGATATGAAGTTACAAGTTTATCTTATTGTGAAAGCTGGGAAACTCAAATTCGCCACACATTTATGCACATCCTGGGTCTAACCAATGTTATAGTTGTTTTTTTGTTCTTCTTAAGACTATAATTCAAACAAATCAATCTTTTCAAATCCTTAATTAAAAATCACATTAAAATCAATTGTAGACAGATATTTTGTTAGTTATTATATATAGTCACCTATCACTTTCCCTTGTTAAAAATATTAAATTACTTCATTACATAAGTTCTAACTTTTGTATTAATAATTTTACTACCTAATATGGAGAAATTAATTGCAATACAATAGACTGATAAATTTAATATTTACCTTAATATTTATCATACTCATAAATATTACCTATACTCATTAAAACATTTTTTTTAAAACAGACCATAGTTGTGTGAGGTAGCCACTATCTCCTTGTCCATTAGCAGCAGTGTAAAGTATGAATTGTGTTCCTATTTTCACTGTGAAAGCCATATTGTGTGTGCCCCATTTTATTTGTTTCTATCCCTCTTTGATGTTCATTTCTTCTTGGGAGAAACCATATATTATAACATATTAAGCTACAGTGAAAGTAAAACATTATTTTTAAACATGAAAGAGGCTCCGATGTTTGCAATAATACAATTATTTGATAGTAGAGTGGCAAGTCACATACCTGTACACAACACCGTGTCTATGTAGGAACTGAAGGGCCAGTGTCACCTCGGCAGCGTAGAACCGTGCCCTAGGTTCGTCAAATTTGCGAGCCTTCTGGATTTGAAACATGAGGTCACCCCCATTTACATATTCCATCACAAAGAACAGGCGATCCTAGAAACAAAATAAATAAATATAATATTGTGAGTCTGTTTTTTTTATTGTTCAAAGCAATCTAACTTATTTTACAATCTGGAAATCTAATAGCCTCCATAAAATGAGATGTAAAAAAAATACAAAGCACTCTTTAATAAAGCTGTTTTTTAACAGAGCCATACAGTGCTGGCAAGTAATATTAATGCAGGTATGTGTGGCTGTGCTCTAATGTAGATTTATAAGCATGTGCAAAGCTAATAGTTAAGATAATGGTGATAGTTAAATCATGCATATGCACAGATGTAGACAAAGGACAGTCGAGATAGAGTTTTTGGATGTGTCCGTGTAATAGTGGAAAAAGTGATGGGGATTATTGTTGTATCTGTATACTAGTGGTAGATATTGTGAGGATTTTATATATATATGTGTGTGTGTGTCTTAATAATAGACATGTTGGGGATTGTATGTAAAATGAACCGAGGCAAATTGGATCAAAGGGCGAATCAGATCAGACTAAGCTTTGAGACTGGTTTCGGTTGTTTATATTTTTAAACTACTATCTTACTGTGTGGGTTACCTCCCCTGCCCCTCCAAGAACTGAAAATAAAACATGAGCAAGACATATTGCATAACATTTACTGCTAGCTAACGTTCCAATTAGAAAGGCAGGGAGTGAGCGCAAGAAGAAATATTGCCCCTTATGTAAAAACACAAGTGCAATGTTGTGAACTTTTAATGTAAGTCTAATAAGTAGTTAAAACAATATTATTATGATTTTAAGAAAATGAGTATTTTTTATGAAGAGCTTTATGGGGTTAATCAGACCACTTTTTTCTGGGTATTCAGATCATGAAGTTTTTCAACATTTGATAGCTGCTATTACATTAAAACTGTTTGTTTTTTCGTTCCCCAGATGGTTCGTGCGTGTTTTCATAAATTGTTCAACGGGTCATCATTCCAAGAAAGAATGAATGAGGCTGTGTGAAACATAAGCTCTCGCAAATGACTCTATGCTGAGCTACTGATTGGTATAAGGTTCCATATATAACCTTAAAGAACTGAGTTGCTTCCACCGGAAGTGTTACCAAACATCGGGGTGGACAGATTGTCATGGACATAGCAGGCAAGAAAAAGTTTGCTGTTGTTTAATTTGTATGAATAATCGCAGACTTGGTATCACGCCAAAGAACAAATATAAATATACTTTTGATTATGCTGGATACAATGATCTAAACAGTTTCAATATAGAAGCTAAGACGGTTGAAGAGGACTGGTTTCACAGTTTCATGGACATGGTGGGGATTGTATGTGTGTGTGTGCGTGTACATATTTATATTAATAGTAGGCATGTTGGAGATTGTATGGATCTGTGAAATAGTGGGAGACATGATGGGGATTGTGGCTGTGTACTTATAGAAGGCATGTTAAGCATTATTATAAATGTATGTATCTGTGTAGGCTACTAGTGGGAAATGTACATAATGAGGATTGTGGATGTATATGTGTACTAGTGTAAAATGTGGTGAGGATTGTGGATGCATATGTGTACTAGTGGAAAAAGTACATAGTGAGGATTGTAGATGTATATGTGTACTAGTGGGAAAAGTACATAGTGAGGATTGTAGATGTATATGTGTACTAGTGGTGAAAAGTACATAGTGAGGATTGTAGATGTATATGTGTACTAGTGGGATAAGTACATAGTGAGGAATGTAGATGTATATGTGTTTTGTGATATAACTCAGGTTGTTCTGCCACATTGTAATTTCTTTACAATCATTCGTGCTCTAATTATGCTCATATATGCCCAAACATGAACATTTGTGCCCTAAAATTAGGCATGTGTGTGTTTTGTATAAGGGATTTAGGTGTGTGTATTATGTGAGAATTACTTGTGAATATAAATACAAATACATATACATATAGCATGGGTTTTCTACAAAACAGCCAACAAAATGTGACAAGTGTTGCTTAACAAGGTACTTCAATAGCATAGATGAAGGGGAAGACTAGTGAATTCCCATTTGTTTTGCTTCACGCTCTACGCCAGGCTGCAGCATAGCATTTCACGTTTTATTTTTGTGCACGTTTAATGCATCTTACAAATAACTTTAACAATCTTGCAGAAGTGAGAATATAGTTTTTAAGTACTGCTTTTCTTTATTGATCCCTGGGCTACTTGTGGTGTTTTGTCTGTAATTAGTTTAATGCTATGGAATAAATCAAGATTTAAACATTTATTGACATGTACATATTTAGTTGTTTTTTTGTGTGCAATTATATAAGTCAAAATTAAATGATGTTTAGGAACAAGACCTAGTAAAAATAATACAGTAGTCTCTCGGAAACTCGACCTGATGTGGACTAAGATGGTGTTGATATAATGAAATGTCGAGTTTTACAAATGAACTTGCATAAGATGCATGTTTACTAAACAATGATGAATCCCAGTAAAGTATTGAATATTATAGGTACAGTTGTAATGTACTGTAGTATTGTACAGTGTAGTAACAGTAATATACAACAGTACGATACCATATATTACGTGTTAGTATAATGATGTATATACATACGTGTAACAAGGAGAAATGCAGAACAGTATTGTACATATAATATTGTATTGATTTTAATAACACTTCACTGAATTATAAAACTAAAAAACACAACACTAGTAAAACACCACAGCATGACTTTTCCACTTGAGTTACACAAACAAATTGAGAGGTTAAACAGTTGAATGACCTTGGATTGTGATGACTGGTGCCAACAACTGTGTACACATGTGTATGTAGAGTTTAATGGAATTTTGAGTTATCAAATGTTAAGTTTCTGAGACTCTACTGTAATCAAAAGTACACTATTTTTTATGAGTTCAGAGTCTCACTTAGTACGATTTTGAATTATAGTAAATTTCCATGAAACATAACCAAGGGTTTATTCTGTGTGTATGTATATTAATTTTATTGCAAGCTTTCACAACTTGTGAAATGAGATGGACCAAACTGCTCCAAGGAAAACAGGTAAAACAGCATTTCTTATTCATTGTCAGATTACATAAATACTAAATCAATATTAATGCCATCTGACAATTAAATCAATACTATTGATAATGATGATGGTATTAGTAATTATTATTTATATTTTCACATCATGTTCTAATTTCAAACAGAAAGATATAGAAAATTATAAATTTCTTTATTATGTTTACTTGAAACAATTACATTATAATACTTTTTCAAATAATCAAATTTCCTATTCATCTTACATATTTAATGAGAAAGAGTGACTGACTCTTATTCCATGAGGCCACTTAGTCATTCACATATAGCTAACTAGTTATGGACACTATCAATTATTTTTGTCAATTGACTAATACATTTTTCGAATTGTTAATTTCTTTTATCAAGTAGGAAGATCCAAGTTTTCCTGGAACTTAAATTTTAATTAACTCAATAGTAATTAATATTACTCCCCCAAAGCCATCTCAAGCCACTGAGGCCTGTGTGTGTGTGTGGGGGG
>CABFOW010001088.1:0-48855 GCA_902141385.1 Timema californicum | reverse complement strand
GGGGGAGGGGGAGTGTAATTATTATTATTATTATTATTTCAATTCAATTTCAATTTCCTTTATTATAGTGCTGGCCAATAGTCATAAGACCTATTACAGACCATCACTGAAAATTACACAAGTACCTTACAAATACATGTAATTACATGAGAAAATAAGAAAAACAACAATAGCTAAATAATTATAAATACTGATGAATAGTTATGAAAAAAAGGTAAGGTAATTAATAATGATAAGAATAAAAAATAGCAATGATAACAAACAACTAAAGAGTAGTTAAAAGCAGTAACAATATGCCAAAAATAAATAAAAATATTGTAAATTTAAATATTATAGGCAGAACCTCAACATGATAAATTATTGATATGGGAGTTCCTTAAATAACTCTCTGAGTTTAGCTTTTATTTTATGATAGAAGTCGAATTCGACCAATCTAGAATTGGCGCTATGGATACAACGACCTATAGGGCTCATCTTATAAGAGCTATTAAGAAAAAATAATTTTGGATAACAAAAAGCCTGAAAAGGGATATGAACACCTACATGATCAAGGGCAAATTTGCAAGAAATTTTGCTAGTGAGCATATTAAAAACAAGAAGGGCATCCCAATAAAGTCATCGAGAGAAGAGAGTTTGGAGCCCTAAGAGGTTTCAAATTCTGTCCTAATCATAATAAATCCGGCTAGTAAAGAATTTATCATAGCCCTCAGCAACAAATTTTCTTTTAACATTATCCAACCTAAGAGAGTCAGTTAAGGTAATGGAATTCCAAGCAACAGTAGCATTTCTAACTTGTATCTAACCAGAGCATAGTACAGACATAAAAAACAGCCAACTTACTTAAATGATGAAGTAATAAATTTAATAAGGCCAAGTAATTTGAATGATTGGGAAATTATATGGTCAACATGATAGTGAAAATAAAGTTTGTTGTCCAGGAGAACACCAAGATCATTAATATAAAGGTTGCAAACTATGTTTTCATTGCCCAATTTATAAGTAAAAAAGAAAGGATTAGTTTTTCTAGTAAAATATATAAATTTGGTCTTAGATTTATTAATAGACATTCCATTTTCAATAGACCATTGCAGAAAACCATTTATATCATTTTGTAAATCTATACAATCTGAAATTGAGTTGATAAATTTAAATAATTTTACATCATCAGCAATAATAATAATAATAATAATAATAATAATAATAATAATAATACACTTTAATCTTACTAACAACTAAGTTTGAGCCTCATTAATTAGGTTTGACAATGTTCTAAGAAATATCTGGTAGCCTTTTTAGCCTTGCCAAGCTAACACCTCTGCCATTTGCGTATGTGATCGTGTCAAGTGCCAATGCAACCTATGTTATGCTATCATATGAAGGCATGTGCTAGAGTGGTTATAATGTTGCGGTGTCCACTCAAACACAAGAACAAGGGTTCTAATATTCATATGTGACATCCCAACTTCATTCACCAAAAATATATTTTAAATTCAGTTCATATAAATTCAGCCCTCTTGGTCATTATATAAGCAGCGATAACTCTAGATTTCCAAAATATAATTTTAATCACAAAAGAAAAACTAAAATTAATGAGTTATTTAAGGATTACCCTTATTAAGTGCTTTTCGTTTGTTTTTTTGTGAACAATTCACTAAATAATAATTATTATTATGGTAGTTACTTCTTTTTTTAGCACGTCTTACTACACGTTTGGGATATGCCTATGTATTAGTTACACCAATGTGTTAGGAACTAAGAGGATTGCATATAGTAGAAATGTACCTGCATTTGCTTGGAGGTAGAGTGTAAAACTCTTAATCACTAATTGTTTTGTTGTTATCATTTGTACATCAACCTAATGTAATTATTTTTTGTAAGCCATGTGTTGTTTTGTATTTGTTCAGTGCTAGCCTGTTAGAGGTCTTGACTGTTGGCGGCTAGCATTTTAATAAACGAAACAATAAATAAGTTATCAATCATTAAGGATTTTGTGTCCTAAGTCATAAATCATAAGGTTAATTTTCTATATTCACATATGCCAAGTTTTTTAGCGAAACAAAATTCAGCACTCAACTTACTTTGGTCTGGTAGCAAGAGTGCAGGGCAGTGAGGAAAGGATGTTTGGCAGCCAACGCCAGTATCCTCTTCTCTGTCATAGTGCAGTCGACATCATCGTCCTGGATGATTACATCTTTCTTGAGTACCTTTACCGCATACACCTCGTCCGTACCCTTCTTTTCCGCCAGCATGACCTTGCCAAAACTGCCCTTTCCCAGCACCTTAATGAAGTGGAAGTCGTCCAGACCAATCTTACGCTCTCGGCGCTCCAAACTCACAATCTGCTCACTTGTAGAAACTTGATCTACAGTGACATGTAATATTACATTAATTATTATGCTTTGTAATTTTTGCAACCAATCAATTTTGTCAAACGTTTGAGGGAAAAAAAATGTATTTTATAAAAACAAAAGCTATAAATTAAAAATGGTGTAATTTTCCACATGTAAATCCTAAAAATAAATGATTTGTAAGATTGGGCTTAAAGGTGATACTTATGTACAGATAAATATCCTCATATTGTTATATTTTTTTATTAAAATAGCAGCTATGAAAGTTCATAAGCACTAAAACAATCCTCAATTATCTTAGAATGTTCTATTATGACCCTGTTGAAAATGATTTTATTTGTTCAAGGAATGCTAGGTTTATGTTTCTAATTATTTACTTTGATCTCAGAATAGCAACTTTTTTTTTGTTAAATGTCACTCCAAATCAGCTAATTTTCACTTTTGAAGAAACTTTTAAAAATTGCGAATTTAAAATGCAACATTTTTAATCCTATATAGACACTGTTTTTCCATTAACCATATTATGAGATAACAAAGCCCTTATTAAATGATTCAGTTATTTTAGACATCTGCAACATGTTATTGCTTTTCAGTGGACAGCCCCCTGCGCAAAGGAATCAAATTTTCATATATATATTTAATTTTCTCAACCCTAATCTATAATTATTCATTAAGGTTTTTTTTCTTAGTACCGTGTCTTATTACTCCTTTGGGCTATACACATGTGTAATAGTTGCATTAATGTGCTAGGGATGAGGAAGGTTGAATTTAGAGGAAGTGTACCAGCATTGGCATAGAGAGAGTGTGGAAAACATTTAGTAAAAACCACCTTTAGTACACCAAACTAGAATTCAAACCCAAATATTACCATCATCAGCAGTCTAGTCTATTTTAAGATTTATGTCTCAAACCATTTGGCCAATGAAGCGGGTCTAAAGTTTCTAAGAATATCTAAACATATACCAGTATTTAAAACACTTGGGAAAAATAGTTTATTTTGGCTGGCCGCTGCATTTGTGGATGGTAAAAATGGAATCATACGGTGTTACACTCTTCTATTTAATGTTTTGCAAATTATCAAAAAAATAACTGAGCATTCCATGGATTTTTTAAAATGTTCATTATTTTTCTCTGACGTATCCCTGTCACACAAAATTCACTAACTTTTCCGGTTTTTCCATTTACCAGATGTGTATCGAGCCTAGGGCCTATAATAGCTTTAATATGGATTGTTACAGTTAAGTAGTGAAGCACAGTTTCAAAATGGAGAAAATACAAGTTTATCATTTGATATTGTGCGAGTCTGCTTCAGTGGCTGCACGGTCTAAGGTGTCACTCTTATATTAGACAAGACTGCCAATGGCAAGGAGATCAGGGTTCGAATCTCGATTGGGTGTATCAAGGGTGATTTTTCCAAAATAGTTTTCCACTCTATTACTTTCCACACAAATGCAGGTACACTTCCCGTGAATTCAACCTTTCTCATCCCTAACTCACTAACGTAATTAGTACATACAGGTAGTAAGACATAATGCTAAAAAAAAAAGATCCGGTGCGACATACGCCCAAGGTATGGTTGTGTACATCAGGAGCCGCGCATAGGCTACTGCCAAGACAAGACCAGCTTGACCAGACTACTAATAAACAGTTACCTCCCCTTAAGTATCCATTTGACAAACCACACACACAGTGCGGTATTGGGCGAATGTTTGTGCATTGCCTTGAAAAACCAAATTAAAAGGAAAGGAAAACATTTTCTATCAGTACAGTCCTGTCAAGCTGAGCTTGTCTTGGCAGCAACCTACTAATCGTCACTGGTGTATATGTATGATTAGACTATTAAAAAAACCACGTGTGCAATTTAACTGATTACTCAAATTTTTTCAAGTTGCTTGAAAAGCTTCATGACATTAATTTAGAAAGTGATTTACAGTTCTTGATTCTAAACTTCTGTTAATCGTCACTGGAGCACTAGCACTTCTATTGAAATACCCTTCATTTACCCTGAAAGGGAGCACCTTGCATGGTTCCACTATGGTGTAAATTATCAGAAAGTACATATTGCAGTCTACCAAGGAAAAACTGCTACCTTTCATGGTTAGTGAAGTGGACATATGTTGTTATTGTAGAAATTCTACAGTTAGTTTAAAAAAATGGCTTTTACAGTTTGTCCCAGAACGAACCCTGTGACAATTTCTAAGAAGGAGGTATGTTAATATTAAATCTATCTTTTCAGTATTGAGAATTTAATGGATAGTACAAAGGAGCATTTAGGGCCAAAAAATCCAACTTAAATACTACAAATTGTCTTATTTCAACATTCAATCAAACTTCTTCATCAATATCGATTGTTGCCCAGCCAATGGCAGTTATAACCAACCAACCAAACAAACAACCACTAACTAGATTAGCTCTTATTGATTTGGGTAAAATTTCCAGTCAAGTCTACTAGAGTCACCCTTGATGATGGATGCTTTAACTACATACGGAACCAGGTAAGAAATTTCATCAGTGTGGTTGAATCCCAAAAATAATAATTTTACTTCACAATAACCAGGAAAGCCTTAAAAACAAATATGGTCTGATATAATAGATTTTAAGTCATATGATTAAAAAGTAATGACCGATTTTCCTACACACATGATATTACCTCTTTGTCCAGTGGCAGCAATGTAAAGTGAGAGCCCTGTTCCTTCTTTTTTTTNAGCCATATTGTGATTGTCCCTTTTCCTCTAAGGATAGGGCCATACTTGCAACTTAGTCGGCATGACCATAACTCCAGAACGCAAAGCCTTGTTATATACATATGACGGTGGCCATACTAGGCAACAACTGCCTTGCTACAGAAACTTGGTCGCATCAGTAAGTGACTTTGGGTTGTAGTTTCAAACACGCTCACCAGTATTTCCTAAACATGGTGCCATACTAAGAGACTTTTTCGCCCAAGCCTTAGAACCAATCAGTGTGGAGTTGTCACTACATTAAAATATGTAGATGGCTTTATCTTTAATTTGTGTGTGTTATATATGGAAAAGGTTAAGTGCATTCACAATTTTCTTCAGTGTACTCATCATACACATCTGTTGATACAATGGGAAGCATAGATTCAGAAATTTTAAATATTTATAAACCAAGACTCTTTCATGGGATACTTATAATAGTTTATATCTACTAAAAATAAATTACATTCAATAAGTTAGCTGTAGTAAGAAGGTATTTATTTTAATTTAAAAGTGTTTAAATAATTGTTCAATCAATAAACACCAATAATTCTTTCTCCCGATAATTTTGTTACCACTTCTTCTCAAAACAAGTGCGGCCTACACACCTCTATATTAGGTACTTCTGCCAATAGGTTAAGGATGAAGGTATAATTTAGAGGAGATGTACCCCCATTTGGATAGAAATACTTAATGAGCTTAACATTTAGACCACGTGCTCCCTGGTGCGGGCCTAATGACATTGCTCAGTAAAATTGTGTATTCATCTGAGTGAATCTCGAACACTTGAAATAATATGTGATATTCTCTCACAGTAGACTAGACTGCCGATGACGGGGAAATCAAGGTTCGAATCTCAGTCAAGTATACAGAGGGTAGTATTTCCAAAGTGGTTTTCTGCTTTCACTCCACACAAATGCGAATACACTTCCCAATCCCTAAAACCATTAATGTAATTAGTACATAAGCGTATAACCTGAACGGGTAAGAAGATGCATGGCTAAACAAAAGCGTGAAACTGCCCACATGAAAAAACGCTGTTTATTAATAGTAGACTGATTAGAAGACTTTCATACATTTTATTCTTATTTATTAAGTATTATAAAACTAATACTGCAAGGAATGAATATCTCAACAAAGCCATTACTTCACTGATCAAAGATACAAACGGTCACTAGGTCATGCAAGTATGGCCGCACAGCTTTTGTACATAGACAAGCAACTAGCTCACAGCATTTATGTCACAGATACCAGGTTGTAAGTATGGCTGTAGAATAAGGGTGTATTCTGTACAATAAACGAAATGTAAATGGTTCAAAGACGGAAAGAGGATAGGACAAGGCTATACTTTTAATGTTCCCTCCCACTTAGTATTATAATAGGTATGTCATTAGAAGTATATAAAATAACAGATCATCATGTGTGAATTGGCTTCACATGGAAAATTATATTACTTAGTGGGAAGATTTTTTTAAATTGTTTATAATGTTATTGTTGATAGTTGGTATTGTTTTAATAAAACACAACTGTTCAAACTTTAAAAAACTAATGAAATAACATGCAATATTAACTAAACTTATTAAATAAATTGAATAAATGTTACACAGATATGAATTAAAATTAATATCACATGCATTAAATGTCAAATAACTGTAAAAGGTAACAAGATTTTCTGGGTTAGTATAATAAAAAGCAGACATATATTGGAATTAAAAAGCAAGACTCAAACACATTGTTTTTCTAACTAATGATTTTATATATATATATATAAAAACAAAAAGTAAAAATTATAATAATAGTGATCTAATTGAATAAAAAGTGGGTTAAATTGGCTGCAGAACAACTTTATGTTGGGGGTTTGAGGGGGCTATTGGGGCTATGAAAAAATACAAAAACCTATGTACAAAAAAAAAGCATTGTATTATATGTCAGAAGAAAAAATTGTGGATCGGGAAAATCGCAACATCATCTACTAGAGAATACAAAAATGATGACTGATATTATGCAGAATATAGGGGTTACCAAATGTACATAAAAAACTGGATCGGACGCATAACACAACAAAGAGAGAGATAAAAAGACAACACATAAGGATGGGTACTGCGTGGAATCAAGTGATCGCGCACCTCTCTGCTCGGGGCCCTCTTCCGCCCGCAGTTTCTCACGTATCTTCTCTTCCATCACTTTCTGAGCGATGAACCTCATGTGCGCTTCGTCGGCCTCCTCTGACTGCTGGCCTGCTTCACCCCCGCTATCCCCCTGACCTTCTGCACTCCCTTCAAAAAGACAAGTAACAACACCAATAGGGTTGGTTGTTTTGAAATGTATGCGCCTCATTCTGAGCTGGATAGCTCGGGGTCTGTCCTGTGGAAGTACCTTGTACCGAGAAGATCACTTGCACGATTATAGCAGAGGCACCAAAAAAGAGGTAAAAGGGGATCCACATGCTTAACATCTCTTAGATTGAGACTCTGATTAGTGTAATTGTTTTTCTTAATCATATAACACACAAGTGATTCATTAGTTTCTGAGACAGCACTTAAGAGCTAATTTTGAATCCCTCCTACACTATCACCTGCTATTTCATTAAATTGAAGAATAACATTTTTGACCCCACATAGATTTAGACCAAAGTCCCTCAAAGGTGAATGATGAAGATAGGAAGAAGAACAATGCTACAATGATTTTGAGGAGGAGTTGCTGGCTTGAAAACAGCTACATGTTTTTTTTTTTGCATCTATTATTTAAGATTAAAAATAAAAATATATATGGAATTTACTTTATCAAGAACAGTATTTTTAGTATCCATTATTTCAACAAGTTGTATCTTTGTGACTGATCAACGAAGAAAGTATGAAGTTTGATGTGGTTGAACCACTTATGCCACCCTGCTAGTTGTGTCGAATACACCAATGGGATATTATGAAACATTATTAAAAACTGCATGAAAATGAAGATTGTATTGTAATGAAGATATAGCAGAATGCAACAAAAGAGAATTATTTGAAACATAATATTTTCAGACCACTTTCTTTCACTTCAAAAATAATATTTATTATTGTTCTCACTGCAGATGTATTCTTCTGATAATGCAGTACATTACCATAATCTTTGAAGAAAACAGAAAAACCAATAATGGTAGGTATTATTACGGTTTATATTGAAAAATCAAAATAAATTATAACTAAAAAATAAATAGATCTTATTGCAATTAGTTTTTTACTCTTCCATCATTTTAAAAGTGTGATAAAAATGTGAAACTAAGAATGAATGATAATTTTACTAAAATGGGGAAATTTCAAACATTTATGATAATACAATGATTTAGAACAATTTAGTTTACTGTGGACTCTTGGTAAATATTTTCTTAAGCAATGTCAATGAAGATTTTACTTGTACATTCTTCTAAATATATTAAACAAAATAAACACAGCACCAAATGACTAAATTCAATATGCATTAAAAAAGGATATAATAATTGCAAGATTTACTCATTTACTAGAACCATTATTTAGATGTGAGAGGTGTGATTGATCCACTGAGTTTCTTTTAAAGAAATTTCCTCGGCCAATGCCAACCACTTTGTGTCCTGGGTATGACTTTTTTGGCATAAATAAATATATGGGGGAAGGGAATGCTTTACAATGTATTTAAAAGTTTCTAAAAGGTCACACCTCATTGATGTTTTGTTATCTCACTCCCTCCCCCCTATCATGTCAAAATACTTGTTCAAGCTATATGCATGCGTTAATTATGCTAATGGGATAGGGATGAGGAAGGTAGAGTTTGAGTTTAAATGTACTTGCAATTGCATGAAGAGAGTGTAGGTAACTATTTAAGGAAAAATACCCTTAGTACAACCAAGAGGGATTCAAACCTCAACCTCCTCTTTGCTGGCATACAATCTAACCAGTATAGACCAGGGTTGTCAACTTTCTAGTTTCAAACAATAGTACATGGACCTGAAATGGCTTGTATTTTTGCTTGGCAGCATAATACTTTTGATTCTAGGATTATATATATAAAAAAAACCAATACAGGCACGTAGTTAAACAAGTGGTGATGTGGAACTATAATTATATCGTAGTTAGACTAGCCTGCTGTTGATAGGGAGATTGGTGTTTGAATCCCGGCTGGGTTTAATGAGGGTAATTTTTTCTAAATGGTTTCCCACTCTCCTTCCACACAAATGCAGGTAGATTACTTTTAAAACATTTCCTTCCTCATCCCTTCTCCATATGTATGTTACCTGAACAGGTAGTAAGATGTGGTGATATATTTATATATATAGGTAATCATAATTAATTAATTATGTTACCCACCTCGGTGACGCAGTTGGCTAACGCGCTAGTCGTGTTGAGCTCGACTGCTGAGGATGGGGAGATCGAAGTTCGAACGGGAGGGGGGGTTCCTAAATGGTTTTTCCACTCTCCCTCAACGCAAATGCGGGTTCATTTCCTCTAATTCAACCTTTCCAATTCCTAATCCATTAGCGTAATTAGTACTTAAAGCGTATAACCCAAACGGGTAGTAATACGCAGTGCTAAATAATAATAATAATAATAATAATAATAATAATTAATTATGTTGATACTTTAGGTACACCAGAGCTCTAGGATATTACTTTTAGAGAAATATCCCAAAATTGGATCATATTATTGTGAATAGGTGGTGGATTTATGGTACAAGTAGTATTCAGATTGTACAGTTGGCAACGCTAGTTTGGACCATGCAGCCATTAATATGTTTGTCACTATTCTTCTCTTTCACAATTCATTTGGCCAACCACACAAACACAATAATGTAATTAACACATGTGCATTAAATTACTGTAAAGGGTTTGATACAAATGGGAGGTCACAATATAAGCCTTGCTTGCTTTGGCAACAATCCACAAGCCACCTTTGCAAATAAGAACACATCTCCTGCTAAAGAAATGGTCTGATGTGCCCTGAAGACTACCGTGATGTGTTGTGTTTTAAATATAAACTTTTAGACCTAGGAACCGGTACATGTTTTTTTTATACATTGTGTAGGTCTCACCTTTCTATTCTCCTTTCAATGTTTGTTGAATCCAGCTGTTAAGTGCTATTATTTCCTTTGATTAACTCAAAAGTAAACTTAGATTTATTACACTTGATTAGTCTTCTGATTTATACTATACTTAAAATTAATTTATTTTAATTTACATTTTTTTAAGTAGATTTTAAAAATTCCCCATTTCAATAAATTATCCAATAAATTAAAACTCAGCAAATAAACCAAACCACAATCTCATTGACTTAGAGTTAAAATAAGTGGAAATGTTAAAATTATTAAAATATGACATGCAACATGATGCAATTAAAGTAAAGAAAATGCATGCAGTTCGTTAATCATAGACATTTATAATAGCTGTGTTAGATTCATATTTTCTTGTCTTTAAATGACTTAAATAATTCAATTATTATATTTTATTTGATAGGTATTAACTAACATCACATCCAAATGCAGAGAATAATTAAGTAATTCTATAAGAAATCAAATTTAATCATAAATAAAATTGAATGAGCTATTCTATAACATTACAGTTCAATAAATTTGTTTTTAATCTAATAAATGAACATGCTAAATGTTTGATCAAAATAAGAGTTTTAACTGGAAACTAGTTTATGTGAACTATTTAATATCTCTATCAGAAGTTAAAAAATTTGAGGATGAACTAATTCTTATCCATACTGCAAGTTAATTGGGTGTCCTGATTCTAAAATGGATTTATTTTCATTACAATTGTTAGTAGCCTACTGCTTACAGTGAAGGCCTACTTTTATTAATAAAATAAATGCGTAATATTTTGCTTTTTCAATGAGTTATTTCAGTTTAAGTAGAAATAAATTTGGGTTTCTTTGCATGATTATTTTTGCCTTTGTTCTAAATTATATATTCTGTTTTAAAATAATTACTTAAGGTGTTTTTAATTATTCTTCCATAATATCTCATAGAATTATGAAAATTAAAAATAAAATAAACCCATAAACTTTAAATAACAATTTGTTTTTTTGTTTCAGTGAATATCATTGGGATCACTGGCGACTACGATGATATTTTTTTTAAATATATTTATTTTACTTGTGAATTGTTATCAATTTTTGAGATGTTATTTTAAATGTTGTGTCATTTTTTTTATTTAATGTTTAAATTATTAGATTTTAAAGTAGCAAAAAATGATGATGTCCATAACTTTTGTTTAGATGTCTGGGAAAGAAGGTTGGATGTGTATCTTATCTTAAATTATTCTGGAGCAATACAAGCAAATGCGTTCAATAAAGCAATAAGCCGGAGCTACATTTATCAATTGTAACTGTATTGCTGAAAGACTATGGCAAAGTGACTGGTGTGTTGCCAAAAATTAGAAAAAGGGTTACAAAAACTGCAAAACTGAATTTGGTGAAGGAGGCCTGAAAAAACTCTAGCAAGAGAGCAAATAAACCATTGAAGAAAGCGGTGAGAAACGGCATTGAAGCAATTCAAGTGTTGCCATGGAAATTTTACAAAAACAGGCAAAACATGTTAGTCATCAAACTGTTGGTAGATACCATGATCAAGCAGTCTTAAAGCTCTTTCATTTTCTCCCCAAATCCATGAAGACAGTGTTAAACATTGAGGATGGTTTTGAGATTACCTCCAAAATTGAGACAAATAGTATTTCATGCATCTTGCGCCAAGTAGCAAATTCTTAGTGTGGACAGTTTGGAGACCTAACTATAAAAATTATAGGATCTGTACACTCTCTTTGAATGACAATTCAGACAAATTTTACCAGGAAATTTCTAAAAAGATGTAATGCATCAAAATATTTATTAGCTCCACAGCGAAAAGAATGATGTGGAATATCAAATAGGAGGTTGAGTCATGAAATGGCCAATATTCCCTGAACGTATTTTCGCAAGGAAACCTAATTCCATTTTTACAAGATGTCAATAATACCAAAGATCTGAAAGAGGTTAGTTTCTTCCATGAAAAAGCTCCATGTTTCAAAGCAAAATCAAACATAAACTGTTGCGGAAGAGTAGTATTAACTTCTCCAGGAATTCTGAATTGTAAGGTAGATCTCTCAATCTGTATATAGCTAAGCACTTTGGAGTAGTTCTCAAGGATACCGTTGAGTTTCTTATGATTACAGAATGTGACAACAACCGGTATTCTTGAGACACCATTATGGGTCATCTCACAGCCGTTGTTTATGACAAGGAGTGGAATATCAACCTTTTAAAACACTTATTACATTCTTTTCCTAACAGATTGCATGTTGTTCGGGAAGCCAATGGTGGACACACCTCACACTAATGTAAATATGTGTATAACAGATTATTAAAGTTGAAAATAGAAGCATCATTAGCATGGTGTCTTTCATTTTATTGACAGACCTCTGGACAAATGTTATGGACAATCTAGTTAAATACAACTTATCTTGCTGCAANAAAAAAAAAAAATATATATATATATATATAAAAATAGGACAATATTTACTATTCCAGTTATTCACAAAGCTTTTCATACAATCAATGACTATTATTTTCAAACAAAAGATGAACACTCTTATCCCATTAATAGTTATACTTATTATCTGATAATCGATCCTATAACAGTGTTCATGTTTTGCACTTCTTTGAGCTGATTTGGTTGTCTAAGAAGTAACAGTACATTGCTGTTTGTTTTGCTTAGAGCTTTACCCAATTCCATAAGAAGTTACCTCCTTGTAATTTTACTTGTAAGTAAAATTTGGATTCAGGTCTATTAAAATAACTAAAACATTAAGCGTTTTTCCAATGTATGGTAGAATATCATCATTGGCCACTTTATCATACGTTTTGTTATATACTTCTGAATAAACTTTCTCATAGTGTTAACTCCTGACTTAGTTGCATTAGAGTTGAGAATAATAACATAATTAGCTCATCCTTTGCCTACTGTTACTTTCCTATGAATACTTGCATAGTTATCAGTTATCACATAATATTCTGCTCATCCATTGTAATGCTCTAATGTGCCTAGATCTGAAATACATTTCTTAGTGGTGACAATTTGCAAGACTTAGATTTCATCACCACAATTCCTCATTATCATACCATTTAATTGTGATTTTTGTTTGAATCTCTCCATGCAATGCTTGAAAATTTGACGAATATCTTCTAGAGCCCCCAACTTTGTAACAGATTTGAACAGTCTTTGCAAGCATCAATGACCAACGACCAAATGCATGCTTTAATGGTAGTTTTTGTTTTCCAGAAGTAACGCATGAGGTCCAACACTCTTTATCAATACATCAATATTGTAGATTCTGCCTTCTCTTGGTAATATTTGAAAGAATTTTACACAATAGAGTGTCTTTTTTAAATTAATTGATTTTTAATATACAGTCAGCTCTCTATAACTCAGACCTCAATATCTCTGACTTCAGATAGTTTAGACAAAATTTTCCGAAAGTAAAATTTTAATTAGTAACACACCAGCCGCATGTTGGGAGGCTAAAAATGTTATAGAAGTAGTGTAATGCAGGGGGCTTGAGGAGATCTTACAACGCAGCGCTACTAACTCCCTCCCCTATCTCACCCGCCACCCCCCACACACATACAGTACAGTATATAGATAATTTGCAAGTACTATATGCCTATTGTAATCTCATCCTTTCCCATTCCAGTACCTAGCTGTGTTATTTATGTATGTGTCTTTATCTGATATGTATTGTTTAACTCGTCACATTAAAGTATAATATTACTTTAGATAAAGTATCAGATTTCATTCCTTAGGCACAACTTTATTTTCCCTCGATATGACGGACTTTTCGTAACTCGGACAGACCCCAGTCCCTTTTAGTAGGTACGAGTTATCGAGAGTTAACTGGAAAAGGTTCAGAAAACAAATGCTGCATTTAAACTTGGGATCAATTATGATGCAAATGGTGCAAAGTAAATAGTTTTATAGACAAAGTCGATTTTTTTTAAAGAATTTCCTCTAATAAATTACAAGCTATACAGGACAACAATGTTACAATAGAATCGCTAGTGACCCCATGGTATTAGGAGGGTTAAGTAAGAAAAATTCATAAATATTCACCATGAAGGGGTTTGATTTAATTTTCAGTCAAAACTATCTGAAATATATATTAACAAAATGGTTATTTTAAAATCAGTAACACGTGCACTATTGTCTGTTTACAATAGTTTGAACAAGTATACATAGTTGTCTGCTCATCACCCATTTGCTTAGATTGACTTGCGTTCAATCATTCAGCAACAAAATAATATAGGTGAGTTATGTATTTATAACAAAATAATATAGAGGATTTTGGTGGAAAGAAGCTTTTTGAAAATACAAACCAATTTACGGTCAATATTAATAACTTTTTACTATAATATTAGTGATATTTTATGGTTATTGATACTATCCATGAAAAATGACAGCTGCATATAACAGTATCTGATATGAAATTATATATACTAACTTTTCTCTCTGTCGGATAAGGCTATACCCATGAAATTTTGACTGTGCATTGTTAATTTATGTCCTTAATCCCTATTGGTTATAGTTAAGTTTTCTGACATTTCATTGTAGACAGCCTCTTTTGAAGCAGAAAAACAAACATAACACATTGTAAAAAGCCATCTCACAGCCAGCAAACCAGGATATTAGATATATAGTTAAGTTCAAACCAGAAATATCATCCAAGTGCAATTTTCTGCAGCCTATACTTAACAACAGAAAAATTGTGATCAGTGAAATAGTTTGTTTTTTTCCATTTTAAAATAAATATATTTCCATTTTGTTGCAGACTCTTTTATTAGTGTGGTAAAATAGTTTCACTGATCTCAATTTCACTGTTTTCTAATAAATATTTTAGCATGGGGGCTGTCCATAAACTAAGTAACACTAATTTTTTTTTTCCTTTTTCTCCCCACCACACATTGTCACAATGTTTTGAACCCCCCTTTTTAATATTAAATCACAATATCACATACCCTTCTAATTAAATATAATTTTTAATTGTAGCGACTATTTTATTGAAACACATTTTTGTCAAGCTCAATGATCAAAGTCAATGAGTCAATCATTGTTTGTTTGAATGTGCGCGTAGTCAGGTTCATTAATATAAAACACTGCCCAATATGCTTAATTGTTATGTGACATCACACATTATTTAACTCTCCCTTCCTCCTCATCATGCTTGGTCTCATCAAGCACTACTCCCTAGCCCCTAATATGCATTCGTAGTTTATGGACAGCCCCTTACTGTACTACTATGTGACACCTGGCTGAAGCTGTTTTACTTACCTAAGGAAAAAACAACAACATTATTCTTGGGGCGGATGAGTGGATGAGACTAAGTAAAGCTGAACGAAAATATCTTTGTTTTAAATGCAAAAATCTTTCTTTTCTTAAGAAGTTTGTTAAGTCCTTGCTTTTTGAGTAAGTGAACATTGACAACATTAAAGTAAATGTACAAGGAACCCACCATCATCTTCTAAAAGCAGCATTTCTGAACCACAAGAACTGCTACAGTCCCCGGTGCTCTGCGTGGAGCTCAGGCTGCCCCCAGACTGCAATCATGGACATTAAGTATACAAAACTAAAGCATGAAATATAGGCATTTATACATAGTTAAAATTAATCGCTGAGTGTATGTACACTAGCCCCACATGGAGGGAAAGTGAGCCAGCCTAATCCCAAGAGAGAAAGGCATCCGGCCGTAAAACTCCAATGCCAGAACCACAATGGGACGAGTCAAAAAGTGTAATCAAGGAAAATGGTTAAAGCATACCCTGTGTAGATGCACAGAGACATCGCCATAAATCTATGGAAAGGCAAGGATTACCGTACCAGAAATAGATGAAGCTCAAGAAGTTAGTTTTGAAAGGAATGAGAATTGCTTCACTGGATGTGGGAAACATAGCTGCTTGAGAAAGAGTGATAGCGATAATGATTATTGCCTACGCCCCACAGGCTGGACTCACAACAGAAGAAAGAAATATTCATTTTGGAAGTATATGGATGATGTTGTGGGGATCTTAAGGAATGGAGGGAAAAAGAACAAGGACAAACAGAAGTTATGTTGTTAGGAACAATGATGAGTATGAGAAAAAAACATGTCATTGGGTAGGAGAAGTAAATAAGGAATGAAAAAGAATAATACATTTTGCAATAGGTAGTGCTCATAATGGCTCTACTGAACACTTTTACTATATAAAGAACATACAAGAATGGTGGGAGTAATTCTCAAATTGATTACATGATTCACATGAGGACAAAGCTTAAAGAAGTTAGAAACTGTAAGGTCATAAAAGTAGATCACATGACATCACTACATCGACTATATAATTGTATATGGATTTAATTTCTTTTTTAGCACCATGTCTTACTACCCATTCAGGTTATACACCTATGTAATAATTATGATAATGGTTTTAAGGATGAAGGTTATATTTATTGGATGTGTACCTGCATTTGCATGAAGAGGGAATGGGAAACAATTTTTCAAAAAAAACTCAGTACACCTGACCGAGATTCAAACCTTGATATCCCAGTCATTGACAATATAATCTACTGCAAGAGTAGCGCCTTAAGCTATGTGACCACTGAAACGGGTGAGTTAATGAAGGCCAATGTGAAGAACAAATTTAAGGAAACAGATTTATAAAATATCTGTAAAAACACAAAGAAAAAGAAAAACATAGCAAGATCAAGATTGGCATTGTTTCCTTGCATATAAGTTTTCCAGGGATAATTTCTAGTTTTCTTGACCCTTTAAATAAAATTTCGCTTTCCATGACAAAAATCCAGCGAGAAGTCTATTTCACTGGGTAAGCACATAGCTAAGGAAATTTTTAAAGGAGCATTGACTACTGAGAGAAGAATTTGATGTTAATATTACAGTAAAATATTAATGTTGGTCCCAGATTTTTGTAGTTTATAATACATGAATAAGAGAAGGGTATTGTGGGTATCACACAGTTACAGTAAAACATAATTAACATAATGGGGAAACGTCCAAATCTGCTTACTTAATCCTTAACTCTTTTCTTTCCTATACATAATATTTCTGACTTATAGCTAAATGTGGCAAATTCACAAATATTTCACACTAGGTTTAGTTTAGTGAAATTCCCTGTTTACCCAGTTTTCTAGGTAGGCCTTTGTGCCAAACCTGAATATATTTGATTTCTATTTTTTTATTGTGATGTTTTAAAAAATAGATTTATTAATGGCTTAGTACCTGTTTGTCTCAATCTGTTCTCATATCCTAAATAAATTCACTGTGGCTGACAAAAGCAAGTATTTAAATACGTTTTAGTCTTTGTTCTTGTTATGTTCTTACACATACACATATTTAGTTTTGTACACGAACCACATAACTTGCGGACGATATAACGCCATTAGGACAAAAGATAAAGTCTTAGACCAGAACATGTTGTCCATCATTTCCTGCCATAACTACTCTAGTAAGTTCAGTCCAGATTGACCAACCTAACCTAAACACATCCCTGCTATAGAGTATATTACATTCCTCCCCTCCTGGATATCTACACATAATCTCACAAGTACACAGGAGTACGTAACTGTCTTCGTGGCCTCAGAAGAGGCCATGATTCTGGTATTGCTGTCTGTTGACCTGTGTTGTTTACCAGTGCTGCTGTCTGTTGACCTGTGTTGTCTATCAGTGCTTCTGGCTATTGACCTGTGTTGTCTATCAGTGCTTTCGGTTACTGTTCCTGTGGTTGTGGGGTTTCTACTGGTTGCTGCTTGTGGTCTTCTCTTGCCAGAGGTGGTAGTGGTTGTTGAAGTGGTCTTGCTCTCTGATGTGTCACAAGGTTTTATCTGGGTATCGTTCTGGTTTAATTTGTGAAATTGGCCTCTCCAAGGCATCCTCTGGTTGGGGTGTTCTTTTGTAGCGTTTTCAAAGTTGGTCTATGTATCTTGTTTGTCCAAGTCCCTCCTTAAAACTGACACAGTACATATTCCTCCCTAACACGTCAGTGACCACCGCTGACATCAATTTAAGCCTCTTTACTCCATACTGCCTTGCCCAGATTGCTGCTCCTTCTGTGAAGACTCGAATATTCTCTGTATCTTGAGGGAGTGCCGCAAAGCCTGTTGTTTGTCTATGTGGATGTAGCACATACAAACGTGTCTGGAGTTGGTGGTGCATCAGAAGCTGAGCTGGACTTTGGCCTGTAGTTCCAGTGGGGGTTGTCCGAAGCTTGAGGAAAATTTTTGCGAGCCTAGTATCCAAGTCACCTGTCGTTCTTCCCAACTGTTTCTTAATGGTTTGAACCATACGTTCTGCTTGCCCATTGTTTGCAGGATGATATGGTGCTGTTGTTACATGCTTAATTCCATTGAGACTAAGAAACCGTTAAACTCCTCAGACACAAAATCATGGCCACTATCACTTATTAGGCCTGTCAGAAGCCCATGTGTAGCAAAAATGTCTCTTAGTTCCATTATTATGCTTGTTGATGTTGTAGACTTCATCCATCTGACCTCAGGCCATTTAGAATACACATCCACAGGTATTAAAAAGTTATTTCCTTGTATGGGCCCTGTCATGTCAATGTGTAGACGAATCCACAGGCTTGTTGGAGCTATACATGACTGTACTGGGGCCTATGGTAGATTGTTTTGACTTTCTTGATAGGTTTGGCATGTTCCCACTACTTCCTCTATGGTTGCTCCCATTTTAGGGTACCATGCATAGGTGCGAGCTACTGCTTTTGATTGCACCACACCTTGATGTGTATCATAAAGCAAGAGGAGAAACCTTTTGTGAAGTTTCTTTGGCAATATCACTCTACTAACCCAGAGTAATCAATCTTGTGACAAAGATATTTCAAAGCGTCGTGCGCTCTAGGGCTTGAAATTATCCTCCATGTCTTCTTCGGGCCAACCCTGTAAAACTCACTCTTTAACCTTATAAAGCACAGGATCCCTTATTGTTTGCCTGGCAATTTCAATCACTGAGATAGGCGGGTCTTCCATATCTGTCATAAAAAATGCCCCTGGGATCTATAGTCACATTTTATGAAGTGTTCAATGGAAGTCTGCTAAGACCATCTGCATTTCCATGGTGTTTCACTTGTCTATAAATAAGGTCATAAGCATAACCTCCTAGCATTAAGCTCCACCATAACATCCGACGTGTCATAACACTTGGCGTCTGGCGGGTAGGATGAAATAATTCTAGAAGTGGTTTTTAATCTGTGACTATTGTGAAAGATCGGCCCAAGAGAAACTGCTGGAACTTGTTGACACCAAATATAACCGCCAAAGCTTTCTTATCGATTTGAGCCTTGTTACGCTCAGCTTGTGACAGTGTTTTTGATCCAAACGCTACCGGAGCTTCCATTCCATTGTCCATAATATGGGAGAGGATCACTACAACCCCATAAGGAGATGCATCACAAGATAGTGTCAAATATCTACTTCTATGATAATGCGTCAGAACTAAGTCTGATGTTAAAATGGCTTTTGCTTTATTGAATGCCCTTGCATGGTTTTTAGTCCACTGCCATGGTGTATCCTTATCAAGAAGACAGTGTAGGGATTCCAAAACAGTATATTTGTCTATCAGGAATCTCTCATAAAAATTGAGAAGTTCTATGAAAGCTTGAAGTTCTGTTTTGTTCTTAGATGCTGGAACTTTGTGTATGGCTTCAACCTTGTTTTGTAGGGGGTGAATGCCTTGGGCATCTACCTGAAAACCTAAAAACGACACCGCTGCCACTCCAAACCTGCACTTGTCCTTCCTTAACCGCAAACCTGCATCACTCAATCTTTGTAGTACTTCCTGTACTCTGGAATTATGTTGTTCTCTAGCGTTGCCCGATATAAGTATGTCATCCAGGAGTACTTGTCAGGGCACAGTGCTTTATTAACTGTACTCCGGTAGTCCCCGCACAACCGCAGAGATTCATCCTGCTTTGGCACAATCACTAGGGGTATGGCCCACTTTGAAAATTATACTGGTTTGTATATCCCTTCATCAACTAATCATATAATCTCTGGATTGACATTGTCTGCCAGTGCCGGTGGTATTGGACGGCTCCGTAGATATTGAGGTTGAACTGAGGAGTGAATCGATTTTTAATGACACTGGTGGTCCAACATATTCTCCTAGTTTGAGATCTTCAAAAACTGAGAATTTCTGTATTGTCTTCATGAACTTACTATCAGTGATATTGTGAATTCCTTGCACTTTAATTCCCAACTCAGTGAACCAATTTCTCCCAATGAGGCTTGGCCCATTTCCTCCCACTACGGTTACAGGCAGAGTAGCAGACAGACGTATGTGGCCTCCACATTATATTATTATTATTATTATTATTTAGCATCATGTCTTACTCCCCATTTGGGTTATACGCTTTAAGTATTAATTACGCTAATGGATTAGGAATTGGGAAGGTTTAATTAGAGGAAGTGCACCCGCATTTGTGTGGAGAGAGAGAGAGAGTAGAGAGAGAGAGAGAGTGGAAAACCATTTAGGAAAAACCACCCCCAGTTCACCCGACCGAGATTCGAACCTCGATCTCCCCGCCCTTAGCAGTCGAGCAGCTCAACACGACTAGCGCGTTAGCCAACTACGCCACTGAGGCGGGTAATCCACATTATACAAACCCAGGATACAAAGGGGCTATTTTGTTCCCCTGGTGCAAAGCTGAATATCGGAACTCATAAGTTTTGGTTTAGAGGTCCATATTTTTTCATAGTTTACTGAGCTGATTACTACTGTCAGGACTGCTCCTGAATCTATCTCCATGTGATGTTTAGTTTCATTCAACACCACATTTATGTGGAAGGGTGGGTTGTTTCTAGTTTCAGATCCCATAGAAAACAGCTGATATGCCATATCTCATTCTGATCTTGCAGGTTACATGGGTGCTAGATGGTTGGTTTGTGGGTGTTGCCCTCTTCGTTTGATGTAATTTTGTTTCTTCGACCTACTCATCCTTTATATGTGGCCCAACTTCTTACAAAAACGACATATCGCATTCGCCCATGGACAATCAGAGGTTAGATGCTCTTTGTCACAACAATAACACCACTGATCCTTTTGTTGGTTTGGAGAAAATCTTTGGCACCTCTTTGTAGAGATTGGTGATTTCTAGATAGTCTGTGTACTTCCATTGGGCCTGCTTCTTGGTCTTGGTACCCCACCGGTGTTGTGGAAGTTGGCCGCATCACACATTGATGTTTTTCCATTGTTTCACTACTTACTGCCATGGAAATTGCCTCATCTAGCTTCACTTCATTTTTATAAAGTATTTTGTGCTGCAACATCTCATCCGTGACCCCCTGCACTAAGCAATCACGCAACATCAAATATGTAAATGTTCCTAAGTTACAACGGTTGGCTATTTCTTTCAAAACACCAACATATTCCACAATGGACTTGCCGGGTCGCTGATCCCTTTTGCTGAAATTGAAAGTTTGTACAATTTCATTGTGTTTTGGTGCAAAAATTGCTGTTTAAAACACTAACTAAATCACCAAATGATTTAGAATCGTGATCCTCTGGCGCCACTAACGCATTTAAGCAATCAAATGTTTTATCCTCGATCACAAAAAACAATATAGACTGTTTCTTCTTATTGTCGATTATGACATTAGCCATGAAAAAATGTTCCAACCTCTTTGCGTAATTTGTCCCTGTGTGTGGCTGGGTAGTATCAAATTATGAAAAACTTGATAAAAATGCTTTCATTATGTATCCTTCAGTGCCTTGACCTATATCATAGGTTAATGTATCAATCACCTCGTCACCAAACTTTTATGTCCATATATATACACATATTTAGTCTTGTACACAAACCACATAAATCGCGAACCATATAACGCCATTAGGACAAAAGATAAAATCTTAGACCGGAACTTGTTGTCCATCACTTCCTGCCATAACTACTCTAGTCAGTTCAGTCCAGATTGACCAACCTAAACCAAACACATCCCTGCTATATAGTATATTACAGTTCTTATTTGAGATGAGTCAAATTCACCTTTTCTCGAATTTGGATCTCGAATCCACATCTTCTTTTTACACACAATTCTACTCAACTATGAGTCAAATCAGACTTAAAGAGAGCTGGAGAATTTTGGCACTATAAGTACTACCAATTGAAATTTGAGTGATGTACATGTAACATACCTTGGTCTTGGTGTGCGGGGTGAGCTTGTCTGTGGAGATACCCATCTCCTTCAAGATGGCCGCCATCTGTTTGGTGTTGATGCCACAGTTGTTGGCCACATTCTTTTGGCAGCGCTTGTGGACATTCATGCTGCAAACTAGAAATTACGCGCAGAAATGATTTATAAACAACAATAAAAAACATCTTTCTGCAAAAAGTTTACTGTGATATAGTGTGTCTGAAGATATTAGTACTCAGTAACATGGGCCTTTTATAAAAATAAATCTCAGTAACTCTCCACCTTGCAAATACGGTATGTACTAAAACTTTGGCAGGTACTTTGATACAAACATTTGAAATGCAAATGAATATGGAAGCATTTTTATTAAATTTCTCAACAAGTATAAAAAATCATTAATAGTTGAATTTCTTACCTTAGACATCAAAAGTAATTGAATAAAGCTCATAATAGCATGACTACATATTTGACAATGGCAGAATACTGTGCAAATGATGTACCTTCACACTGCAGGCCCTGCCGAATAAGGCCATAGAGCAAAGAGCCACAATGGTCGCAAAAGGTGAACCTCTTATAATTGTGCATGACAAAGCGGTGGGGTAGGTCCACGTTGAAGCGCTGACCTTTGCTCGACTTGAAACACAATCAAACATAGTGTTGTTGGGTGAGGTATAGTATCAGACACAGAAATAAACTACTGTAACCAGGCAGAAAAGATATATCTTTTTCATTAGTACATTAATACCATGGTTATCAACAAGGTTATTTAATGGGTAGAGACAAGAAGGGTATTATAGAGGAAGTACACCAGTATTACAGTGGAGAGAGGATGCAAAAAAATGCATGCAATAGATATCATGTCCAAAACTTTAACCACTGTACCCAGACAAAATTTGAATTTCAACCTTCTAATCATTGATAACTCAAGTCTATTGTGAGATTTACAATCTAACACTGACGAAATTTTTGAAAGTCCGCGCCCAAAATGTCAAGTTTGTTGCTACTCCAAATATCAATAAACTGTTTTAATTTATTGCAGCCAGGATTTTTATTAAAGATCAAGTTTAATTTATTTACTGCATCCTTTGCACATTCAACAGAAGAGTCTTCTATTTTTAACTAAATATATTTAATGTTTTGAATATTCGTGGCACATTTTTTGGTTCAATTTTTTAAAATTGATTCACCCAGGCACAAAAAGGTAGCTTTGATGTAAATTAATTCTTATTGAACACTCATTTTAACAGTGCTTTTTTGCCTCACTCATGGGATAGGCATCTTCCTTGCTGAGCGTTGTAATAATTTCTCAAATTTGTCTGAAGTTGTCAGCAAAATATGTTGCAGCATCTCTCTAAGTTACCCATCTGGTCAAAATAGATTGTGGTGGCAATGGCAGTCCGAGTGTTTCTTATTTAAACAATGCCATTCAGTTTGGTGCCTTCAAAAATACCTTGTTTACATTTGAAATTATTCAATTCTCTTCAGGATATAATGATCGAAAAGTTTCTGCAACATGGTACACACCATACGCCAAATATGTTAAATGAACCATCTTTGTGTACAGTATTTTTAATCCCTTTCCCACCATATTGTATTCCATCGGGCCAAAGTAGCATCATTGAATTGTTGAATGTTTTCACAAAAGTTGATTTGTTGGTTTTTTTCCGAGATTAAGCATGAACAGAACAGTCAGATGCTCGCTGTTCAGTATATTCACCACCTAGCCGAATTTCTGCAAGAGAGTGTTTGAAAGAAAATATAAGGGCTGTAAACTTCAACCAACCGTAAAACTATTGTATTTTACTTCTAAGGCCTCATAAATAAGGGTCTGTATTTTATTGTACTAGAGTATACTTACCTCATCTTGTGTGTTATCCTTCATGCCTGGGCATTTGGTGACCACAGACTGATGGCATCGTTTGTGGACCACACATGTGCAGACTGTAACATGAAGAAAATACAGAATTTGTATTATTATAATTTTATTATAATCATTATCATCATCATATTATTATTATTATTATTATTGAATGGCAAACCCAATGAAAACAGACCATCGGAAAGACCTATAACATTAGAATGGACCTGAAAGTGATAGGGTGTAATGAGGTGGATTTAATAAAACTAGCTTGAGATATAGGTGGTGTACTTTTGTAAGTGTGTCAATGAACTTTTGAGTATCTAATGTCATAGAGTAAGCAGTAATAATAATATCATCATCCTCATCTTCCTCATCATAATCATTATTATTATTATCATCAGCATTATATAATCATCAGTATCACTATCATTCAGCATTATTATATTATTAGTGTATACAAGGTAAAGACAATTAGATGTATAGCTCTCTAAAATAAAAATATTGTACTAAACAGAATTGAGCAGTCACCACAAACCTAAATAATGCTTTTGCCAGCTGAATTTACCTTTACCGGGACGTTTTCTAGATGGTTAAAAAAAAATAAAAAAAATCAATCATTGAAAATTATAATGTAGCTTGTCTAATGTAGCCTACCTAACTTGAACCAGAAATGTTTTTAAAATTGACTTCTACTGTGTGAACATATTATTTTATATCAAATCTCTGTTTACCTCTTCTAAATCATTTATTACAAAAATTTTCATGCATGGCCTGATATATTATATAACTTTAAAATGAATATAATTTGTTGCAATATTAGGTGTTCCTATGAGTACATACATATCTTTTAAGTTTTATTTTGTTGGTGTCTTAAGTTGAGTTACATAGGGTTGTCTAAGTTATGTAAATAAAATACTCAGTAGAACTTATATGCTATATATTGACACTCAGCTTCACACATACATTGCAGTTCATTCAATATTAGTCAACAATCTCACAATAGATTGGATTGCTTGCTAGTAAGGGGGGTGATAAGATTAGAGTATTGGCAGGTTGGTGAAACAGAGGACGAGGTTTGAATTTTGCCCATTGATGATGGAGAGGACGAAGTTCGAATCTTTGCTGATTTCAATAAAAAGTTTCTTTTTACAAGTGATTTATCACTGAGGTTTTCCCATCCTTTCTACACACAAACACAGGTGCATTTCCCATAAACCATATTTTATATCCCTACCTCTTTAATAAACCTATCAATAGCCTTGCTGTTTAATGTTCTATTACAAAAAATCTGTTTCAGGTGATTCCAACTTGTTTGAGTAAGTACTAACATGGTTCTTGTTTGCGAAGCTGTAACATGAATCTATATTCCTAGAACCGTCTTGGTTTTGTGTAATTTACAAATCACTTTGTAGACTATTTAGGTAAGTAGTTACTGTGGTTCAAACTGTTTTTGAGTGTAATTCCTTAGTAGTTTACTCCAAGTAAAGAGCTCTAAGTAATTAACAGTTTTATTAACAATTTTGATGACCACATGGCCTAGGGCGCTACTCTTGCATTAGACTAGACCGCTGAAGATGGAGAGATCAGGGTTCAACCTAACGCAGGTGAACTGAGGGTAGTTTTTCCTAAATAGTTTTCTCCACTCTTCCTCCGTGCAAATGCGGGTACACTTAATCTAAATTTAACCTTCATAATCCTTAACACAACAGTGTAATTAGTACAAAGGTGTATAACACAAACAGGTAGAGAACAAAACATCTTCATTACGCATTAGCATGTAATAGATTAACTTTGATAACATTTTACATTTTGTAACTTATTCAGAAACACATTGTTGTGTATTCTATACCAGTCAATTTCACTGCAAAATAAGTAAACACTATATAGATACTAGTTTTTTCTTATTGATACCTTGATATCGTATTGTATTAACATATCATTATCGAATGACATTCCTATGGTAAATAAAATTATGATGACAGAATCCTCACTCTCAACAAATTATGTAATACCAACATTATGAAGAGATAATTAGCTAACAACTCACCTTGACACTGGTAGCCCTGTTTACCAATCCCCCTGAAACAAAAAACATTGGGTTAGACCAGCAACACTTTTATACTTACTCAATTATGGATCATTTTTTAAAGAGACTGACAATAATATCAAAGATTTATGAAGTAGATTTTTTTTAAAATTCAGAAGTAAAATGATTTTGACCCCAAGTTTCATGGCAATCGGAAAACAAAACCAACAGTTGAGCAGATGTATTGTGTAAATCTATATTGATATTATTATCATCACCTCATCTTACTACCCGTTCGGGTTATACGCACTTACACTAATGTGTAATGGTAGGGTGATTGTGAGATGAAATGGAGGGCCTACAGCTTAACGTGGGATCCGAACCACGGTGGAGGCCTGGCATTCCACACATTCACAAGTTGTGATTAATACACTTCTTGTCAGAGGTGAAGGAAGTGTTTGGTAATCAGATAAATCTGTTCCGGGACCAAAGATTGACCCCGGATTCCCAGTACAGATGTCTGACATACTACCCCTAGACCGCCAGGTCACCAATCATCTATATTAATAAAATTAGGAGTTTGTCTCTCTGTCTGTCATAACTCATGAGCATTGCGAGATATTTACCTCATGCAGAGGGCTGACATTTTAAAAAACTAGTTCAGAAAAGATAAAATGAACTGAAAATGTACTTTTTTTTTCTGTCTGTTTGATACAAATAAAAGCGTTGCTGGGTACTACTGCTAGTATATTATCATAAATGAGAGGAAAGATGCACAATCAACAGCATAACAACACCAATGTTGAGTCAATGTGTCTGTCATCACCATAAAAAATAACTAATATGACACAGTTGTATATCATTATAGTCAAAAGCTTTCAAAAATCGGCTACCAATAAACTATCACTAAACTAACTTTCCCCTGAAAAACAAGTACTCATATAGAGCAATTTTTTTATTTATAATCCTCCTTGTTGAACAAATTTGTTTATGTCATTTTTGAACCATTTTAAATGTTCATATATCAGTCATCAGTAAAATGACATTGTTTGTTTATCCAGTAAACCAGTACACACTGTACAATTATCATGCCAAATACTCCTCAGATATCAATTTTAAACAAAAATAACAAAACAATTTTTGAAAAATTTTGAAATGTCAAAAAATCAGTATGCTACCCTTTTTATTTGAGAACTAGAATTAAAATCATTATTTATCCCCAAGGTATGGGGTATTCTATTAACAAACCAATATCAAGTTTGAACAAAATCCATTCGATCGTCTAGCCCGTAGTTACAGATACAGACATATATTAAGACGGATATATATAGATATAATTGTAGGCCCCACTTTTTATCTAGTTTGGGGAACACATCTATCATAATCTTGAGAACTAAGATTATCACGATTACAAAAATTTACTTACATGAGATTTTTTTTATCATCACATCTTACTACCTGTTCAGGTTGTCTGCATCTATAATAATTACTCTAATGAGGTAGGATTGAGGAAGAAAGCATTTTAGAGGTAATCTACCTACATTTGCATAGCAGAGTGGAAAAACATTTAGGGAAAACCACCCTTAGTAGACCAAATTTGATGAGATTTGAACTCTGATCTCCCTGCCATCAGCAGGCCTGTCTAACACGAGAGTGACGCCTTAAAACATTTAGCCACTAAAGTGAGCATTATAAGTTTTTAATTTATTTTTTAGCAAATTTTGTTTTAGATGTAGACACATGTATTAGGAAAGAAGACGAACTAACCAGATAAAGTCCCGGCAGTGTGAGCAGAAGGTGGGCTGGCGAAGGAAAGTCGCCATGAACTTGTGTCCGTTCACCTGGTGGACGCGCCGTCGCATGGCCCCCCGACGGCGGTTGAACCCCTGCCGCTCCTTGAACTCCCGGGGCTTCGCCACCTGTTGCTCTGTGTATCAACACAACATGTTGATCGTCAAATATGAAATAAGTTAACAAGTGCTAAATCATGACTGATACTGTAATACTCAAAGGAGGGAATTACACAGATTATTATTATCGTTATATTTATTAATTGGGAGGAGGGGTGGATCCTAACTGTGACAGCTCGAGGCCCAAATTTGTTTGGGTCATCACTTAAGGTCGAAGGTTTTAATAAAATATTTTAATTGTATGAGCCAAGATAAAAATTGACCAGTTTTTAAAGTTTTAGCTAATTTTAAAAATAAATACATAAAAAAAGAAACTGTAGAGATGTTTGATAATTTATTGTTAAGATATTTAAAATACAAAATAGTTAAGTTTCATTCGAAATGTACTTGAAAAAAATTGGAATGTGACTTATTTTGCACCACACTCTTCAAAATATCTGTTTTAAGAGAATAAACTGTATTCAAATTGTTTATTTGTAGAAATTGTATAACCATGAAGGATTGTTAAATGTTGTCTCAAGCCTTTCTCATGAATGTCTCATCCATAAAACTATTTACTATGACAGAACCCCAAATCAATGTTAAACATAAAATGTTTATCATATTTATTTTTGATGTGATAGATTATTATTTACCTTGTGTTTTCCATTTTAAATCGACCTTAATGTGTAGTTTCCCTTGCGGTTCTAAGTCCACCTGAAAAAAGAAGAGGAAGAAATATCTTAATATTTCGCATCAGGTTTATTTAAAAAGTGGATACAGTTAACATGACACTGGAAAAATAATAATAATAATAACTTTGCACAGCATCATTTTATTCATCCGGGCTATTTGCATTTAATTATGCTAATGGGGTTGGGATGAGTAAGGTAGAAGTTAAAAGAGATGCACTTAAATTTGCGTGAAGGTAAGAAAGACAAACCATTTTGTATTAATAATTTTCAATACACCCGGCCTAGATTAGAATCCCAACTTTCCCATCAATGACAAACCAGGCTAGAATAGATTGTTGTTTAATACATTTGTAGCGTATAACCCGAACGGGTAGTAAGACGCGGTGCTAAATATTATTATAATACATTTGCCCGCCAAAGCGTTTTTGTAATTGTTAGGTTTTAAAGCATGGTCATTAACAGATTAATTTAATCGGTAGGGATAAGAAAGATACTTTAGAGGAAGTACACCAGGATTGGCGTGGAGGTAGGGTGGGAAATCACTTAGGAAAAAGTTCCCTCAGTACACCCGGTTGGGATTCGAACTACGACTCCCCCACCTTTTTTTTAAAAGCAAATCAGACTAAATGAGCTTGACATTCAGACCACTAGCCTCCGGCCTATGCCCAGTCTAGATTCAAACCCCGATCTCCAGTCACCTGAAATCTAGTAAATTTAAAACATGCCACCTTAGTTGGCTTAGAACGTGAGACCACCAATGTGTGAACCCATCACATATATATAAAGAAAACTTGTTTGGGCCCTTATGGTTTGTCACCAGAATGCACTTTGATTTACAACTTGTGTAAACCCACACTGTCGGTCAGATGGTCTATAGCTCCAGGCTCTCAAAAGACTGGATTACCAGTTACAGGGAAGTAGAATCTCGACCGGGTGCAAAGGGGATGGCCTTCACATCCCTTTGCTAGGCTAATGTTGGTGCATTAACTTTATAAATATCTACACTTTAGGATAGGTCGTTATCAAATTGCTGTTGAACGTATGAATAAAACATAAATCAACGTTTTATTGTTGGTTTAGCTAGAAGTGTTCCTCCCCTTATCTATTTAGTATAACGCAACTCCGCATACCGATGTGTATGATGAGATGCATAATACTAGTGTTGCAAGGGGTAACGCACTATTGTAGCTGCCTGTCTGAGAGGTTGTCATAATGGGTGAAAGGTAGGGAGGCGGGGGAGTAGAGAGGGTTCATCTCGAGTCCAGAGCTCCCTTGGATAGATCGTGTAAGTGCCTAAAATACTTAATCATATGTGTATAGTTAAGGAACTGTGCCCAAACATTACAAATGTCTGCCGCTTGGGGTGGCTGTGTTTGACTCAGCTAGTTTGTAAGTTGTGAGTGATAATATACCTGTGTATCTGGAAAATGGCTGTTAGTTTCCACCCATTTTATTATTAGGAATGTTTAATGTGCACTGCCTGCACACACTGACTATAACAGCACACGACTTACAAACTAGCCTAAGAGTAGCATAGAAACAACACCATTAGCCGACATTTTCACAAAAGATACATTTTCTGCCATGCTGGAAATCTAGAACCCGAGACAATTGTCTAAGCAGCCAAACGAACTACCAACTTATTTAAGGTAATTAATTTATTTTTAATGTTTCTGAAGAACATGCCGACCTCGGTTATCTCGAGCTTAAAGGGCTCACCTCATGACCCAAAGATCACGGGTTCGGACCCAGCCTAGGCCAGCGGATTTTTTATCATAAGAAAAAAAAACCCAAAGCCCAACTTCCGTCGGAGGTGAAGTAAAGCCGTCAGTCCCAAATCAATACTTATTTTCAAGTCAACCCCCTGAAGGTTGGTTTGATGTGATTTATATCCATTCGGATCTGAGCATACATTCAGCCTTACGGCTGGTTAGTACTCCCTGCACCATCTGGTAAAAATCCCATGTACTAGTTGAGTTCAGAAATTGTGGTAGTTCCCTCTTTGCATTTCACACTAAATTTAGATGAGCGCTAAAGGGCCGCCCAATTTTACGGGTATGGTTTCATGTCTTCTCCGCCGAAGGAATTTGTGCTACGGATCGCTCAAGAAACATTCGTTGACCTCGGCCGGGTTTGGACCAACAAACATCGGGTCCTGAGGCGAGCCCTTTACCCCAAGAACAACCCTTGTAAATAAACTTAAGACATCTAAGACATTCTTGAAAAACATGATATGCAATACGTTTTCGACCAAATATGTAGGATCTTTCTCGCTAGCACATATAAATCAAGTGTGGAATACAATGGAAAACCATAGCACCTTTTCACAACTACCCTAGTATATATGTTGTTCTCCCATATTGGGCGGGCGGGCGGCACTTACCAGCTGGAGGGCTGAGGAAGCAGATCAAAACAACATTAAGGTTGCAAACTCTCCATCATTGTAGATCATACGTTATAATTATAATTTTTAATTGTTATCTTTGAGGGGTGAGTGTAGGGAACACGAGTTAAAACGCACCTCGGTGGAGTAGTTAGCTAACGCACTAGTTTCTTGTTGAACTAGACTGCTAAGGGCGGGGAAATCGAGGTTCTAATCTCGGTCGGGTAAACTGGGGGTGATTTTACCTAAATGGGGTTCTACTCTCCCTCCATGCAAATGTAGGTTCATTTCCTCTAAGTTCACCTCTGACAAGACATCTTGTGAATCTGGGGAATGCCAGGCCTCAACCGTGGTTCGGATTCCACGTTAAGCTGTAGGTCCTCCATTTCATCTCACAAACAGCCTACTATTACACATTATCGTTAAGTGCGTATAACCCGAACGGGTAGTAAGACGCGGTGGTTAAGAAACACACGAGTGAAGAGCAGTATTTTTGCAAAACCTTTTTCTTTTTGTCAAAAGAAATCAAATACTTCTCCAGTATAAACATAGTCTAATTCTCTTCACGTGGTGACTTCAACATTTCTTGAATATCTGTCAAGAGTGTCTTGGAATTTAATGGCAACTATTTCTTTTCATTAAAAATTGTTTTGTCTAAAGCTGCTATGCTCAAGAGATATATTCAACAACTGTTGATATCATCATGTGAAGAAAATTAAACTATATTATGTCTGTACTGAAGCAAAATTTCATTTATTTTGAGCAAAATAATGTCTTGCTAGAAAAACTGTAAAAACACTGCCCTTAACTCACGTAGCCTATCTTATACTCCCACATAAACACCAAGGTTATTAACGACTTAATTTAAGGGGAACTATGTTTATAGACCAACAGAAGTATCTCATCGCTAGCATGCTTTATCCTAGCCCGGATTATAATCAAGGTTAGATGCAATTAAAAAACTACATACATTTATATTAAGTTATTTTATACTAAAATAGACATAAAACCACTAATCAACAATTCTTCAATGACACATTTTCGGCTAGGTCGGGGATTGAGACAGTGACCACTGGATCAGTAGACAAATGATATAGAAGTGTGTCCGACGATCTCCCACATATCACCGACTCTGCCTTAAATCATGAGTGAATAATGACCCTGAAAACGGGAAGCATTAGGGATAGTTCAGTGACACGTTTAGCCAAAAGTTTCGGATTTGATTACCGTGAAACTTCACATGCATGCGGCAAAACACGCCGAGTGAGTGGACATTACGTCACACACCTGATTTAAAGAACAATATTTTGGTTATAAGCATGATTTGTCTATGCCACTACTAAATGGCCTTCTTTGGCATTTCTTCATATTTCATAACAAGAATAAGAGGTGAGTTTCAGTAAACATTCCTAAACGCTTACATTAATAACAAATCCATGTTATTCATGATCAATCTTTCAGTTGTCAACACCTTGTATAACTTATTTCAGATACTTGTAATTTTTGTCGGAAATTATCTCATAGTAAAATTAATATGGACATTTTGCACGAATAAAACATGATGTACTAGCTGAAAAGAGGTTAGACTTGAATTGCATTTGGTCACTGTTGACGGGGGGTGGGAGGAGGAGGTTGAGATTCGAATCCCGGACGGTCCCACTAAGGGTGGTTTCCCCCGCATGATTTTCACTACGTTAATTCAGTTGAGTTTCATCATCATTTCATCACCACATTGTCTACGGTCAAATTTGTGACAAAAAAGCAGCGAGGAGGACGCCAGAAGCAAAGACTTGCAAGCGGGCATGCAACTGCTTAGCAAAAGTGAGCGACTTTGGGTAATCCGTGGCTTTACGTTCTGGCACGTTGGTCGCAAATACGACTGTCCCTTTAGTCGTTAATAACCGTGGAGTTAAATGTGTCTCTAAAATATCATTTTTATCGTTACATGTGAAAATGGCAGTAGCTCCTCTAATTTTCTTTTAAAAAGATACTAATTGAATTATTATCTTTGTTCCGTGCTTCCCGTATTATTAGCCGTCTGAGCTACCCACGTTTGATTAAATCAACGAGGTAAAGATGAGGAAGTTATCGTATAAAGGAACTGCACTAGCATTTTCGTTGAGAGAGAGAAAACATTAAAAAAACACCTTATAAGCAAACCCTACCAAGACTAGCATCCAAACATACCCGTCTTCGTAAACCAAATTAAACAAACTTAACGCATTTTGTGTGTATACCTACAGTAGCCCCATGGCTTCTTTGGTGCTGCCTGACAGCTCACAGCTGACAGCTAAAGGCTATGAAAAGTTACCAGACCAAATTATGTATCCCTACGCCGAGCCATGTGATCTACAAAAACATGTGTTTAGCAGCTGTCACTTCTGACTGTCAAAATTTAGGTATATACCTAAATGTTGACTGTCAGAAGTCTGCTGTGAGCTGTCAGTCAGCACCAAAGAAGCCATGGGGCTACTGTAGTTGCCTTCCTATGCGTGTAACGTATAACGGCTGTAGACTAATATGTCAAATAATGAGCTGCTCATAAGAACAACCTGCAGGAATAGATTTGAGCGACAACCAACAACCGCTAGAGCATTTCCTTGAAACTCACCCTATTCTTAACCTAAGACAGTACGTCTAGTATTCGACACCCAGAACAAGCAACTACATTTTTACTGGTTGGTTAGCAGAACCTAAATATTTACTATTTGGATAGCATGAATTACAAACTAACTTAACCTTGGACATTGGGTCTAATACTAAATACACAAACAGCCTTAGCGACTAAATATTTACAAATTGGATAGCAGGACTTACAAACTAACTTAACCGTTGATATTAGGTCTAATACTACATACCCAGCCGTAGTTCCTAGACATTTAATATTTTGATAGCAGGATTTACAAACTAACTTAGGACAATAAGTGTACTAATACTACTACACGTTCAGCCTAGATATTTAATAATTGAATAATATTACTTTTAAACTAACTTAATCCTGAAGAGAACGTCTAATACCAAACACCCATATCGGGACTTACAAACTTACTATCTCTTCACTAGGGAATACAAATTTATTATTGTCTAGAGTAATTTAAAAATTAACTGTCTACAATGCGCACTTAAGTTATTACCTATCAATCTTTTTTAAAGGCAACAGCCATTTTCTTGGTATGTGTTTCTTAATACGATAAAGGATGTTGTCCTAAAATAAATTTGATTAGTATTTTGTGACATTAGATCTTATACTACACACTCAGCAAACGCTCCTAAAGGTTTACTTGTTAGAGAGCAACACTTACAAAATAGCTATAATTTACCTGTATAAAAAAGAGTAAAAATCTTTGTCAGATCCAAAGTAATCGAATTTGAAACCTTAGGATTGTTGTCAACCACTCTCGACTTAGCCGCAACAACGGGTGTTTACAGTTAAAATTAGGTATGCACAGCCATTAATTTTAGGTTAAGACAGTTATTACAACTTGGCATTGATTGAATTAACTACAAGAAGCGCTACTGCTTGCTTATCTTTATGACCGTTTGTAATCGACTAGTAATGGGTTATAATAGTAAATAAACAATATTTGTGTGTGCATCAATGGCCTGTATCACTCTTGATACCGAGATAACACGAACCAGAAATAACCGGTAATTAAGTTCAAGAAACGTGCCGGAGTTGTTCGAAGCGGGGTAAGATAAAATAAACATTGGGTTAGGCTATAAGTCATTAAAAGATTATATAGAAAAAAATCAAAACAGATCACGCTGCCAACAGCCTTCACTCAACCGAGAGCGTTAAGACACCCAAACTCCAACTCCTTTATTTTGCTACTGTCCAACTCACGACTCCTTCAGAAGCGGCTAATAACGCATACTAACTAGTTATGACAGGTTTACTGCAGTAAAATTCTCCAATAGAGATTAATTCATGGGAAGCTTCTTCGACATTGAAAATATGTATTTAATTACATCTGTCAGTCAAAATTACAAATTTTTGTCCTAAGAAATTAAAAACGTATAAAGTTTTTTTAGCACCACGTCTAACTACCCATTTGGGTTATCTGCTTATGCACTAATTACACTATTGATTTTAGGGATCAAGAAGGTTATATTTACAGGAAGTGTACTCACATTTGCGTGGAGAGAGAGAGAAAGAGCAAAACCATTTAGGAAAAACAACCCTCAGTACACCCAACCGAGATTCAAACTTCGATCTCCCCATCGTCGGCAGTCTAGACTACTTCGAGGGTAACGCCTTAGACCATGCGGCCACCGAAGTATACAGGAAAAGATATACTTACCACATATCGCTATAATATAAGTTTTTTATTTTGAGTCCAGATGCTAGAAAGTATGCAACAATGTCTCCAGTCAGTCTCATTATATTTGGATGAAGGTATAGCAAAGTGGACAGAAACGTATAAAAGACTAGATCCTTACCCCTCTCCCCCCCGCATTATTATTTTCAACACGCATATTGAAGAATCATCATAGACTCTACCATAAAATATGAGTGATATCGACATTTTTATGAGGAATAAATTAAATTTAAAAAAATAAAATAATAAAGCCTATGTTACTCGCTGATAATGTAGCTTTATATTGGTGAAAGAATTTTTAAACTCGATCCAGTAGTTTTTGAGTTTATCCATTACAAACAAAAAAACAAAAAACAAAATCTTTCCTCTTTATAATATTAGTATAGATAGTATAGAAAACGAGCACACTATGGATTTACCATGAAAGGAATAACACAGTTCACACTTTACATTGCTGCCATTAGACAAAGAGGTTATGGTTGCCTCTTGACGAAAATCGATCGTTACCACCCAATCCTCCGCCCTGGGTTTCATTCTATCGGAACTCCTCAAAAAGAAGTGTGAAACGCACAACGCAACTTCCTAAAAAAAAACAAAAAACACCAAATGAGGAAATATAAATTTGTAAAGAATGATAGGACACTTAGATAGGAACATCTAAAAGGAAAAACCTCCTGTCCGATTATTTTTTACAAATTTACTTTCTAGTCAGTTTCACTAATTCTTCATGTTCAACAGTTGGCCTCTCTCAAACCCGGAAACAGTTTCACTAGTTTATTTGCCTTTCTTATGATGCTAAGCTATCCCTCTCTCTCTCATAATCACAAGCACAATCCCTAGATTGTTTTGGTTTAGCGGTCAGCATTCCTGGCTACTAATCTGGATATTCCGGGTTCAATTCCGGGCGGTGTTATAGGTATTATTTTTCCGAAGGCGGATTGTTTCTATGATTGCCAATTGCAATGATTTGTTTAGTTTGACTTAAGATAGGTTTAAGACTTCTACTGGCACCACATAATCATCATCATAATATCATATCACCACATCGAGACAAAGTAGCCACACTACATGGTGGCCCAACCTCTGAGGACGGCTACATATCCGACACTGTCAGTGGACTAGGAATGTCTATCTGACAGACACTGCTGGCATACGCTATAGTTAACAAAAAGTATTGTTTATTTCTCTTTTCGGGTTCACCATTCCCTTTCTTTCAACCTCACAAGATGTAACACTAGACTGTATAGTTCTCTCTTCGTGTTCAACAGTCCCTTTCTTTCACCCTCACAAGAAGTAACACTAGACTGTATATTTCTCTCTTCGTGTTCACCAGTCCCTTTCTTTCACCCTCACAAGAAGTAACACTAGACTGTATATTTCTCTCTTCGTGTTCACCAGTCCCTTTCTTTCACCCTCACAAGAAGTAACACTAGACTGTATATTTCTCTCTTCGTGTTCACCAGTCCCTTTCTTTCACCCTCACAAGAAGTAACACTAGACTGTATATTTCTCTCTTCGTGTTCACCAGTCCCTTTCTTTCACCCTCACAAGAAGTAACACTAGACTGTATATTTCTCTCTTCGTGTTCACCAGTCCCTTTCTTTCACCCTCACAAGAAGTAACACTAGACTGTATATTTCTCTCTTCGTGTTCACCAGTCCCTTTCTTTCACCCTCACAAGAAGTAACACTAGACTGTATATTTCTCTCTTCGTGTTCACCAGTCCCTTTCTTTCACCCTCACAAGAAGTAACACTAGACTGTATATTTCTCTCTTCGTGTTCACCAGTCCCTTTCTTTCACCCTCACAAGAAGTAACACTAGACTGTATATTTCTCTCTTCGTGTTCACCAGTCCCTTTCTTTCACCCTCACAAGAAGTAACACTAGACTGTATATTTCTCTCTTCGTGTTCACCAGTCCCTTTCTTTCACCCTCACAAGAAGTAACACTAGACTGTATATTTCTCTCTTCGTGTTCACCAGTCCCTTTCTTTCACCCTCACAAGAAGTAACACTAGACTGTATATTTCTCTCTTCGTGTTCACCAGTCCCTTTCTTTCACCCTCACAAGAAGTAACACTAGACTGTATATTTCTCTCTTCGTGTTCACCAGTCCCTTTCTTTCACCCTCACAAGAAGTAACACTAGACTGTATATTTCTCTCTTCGTGTTCACCAGTCCCTTTCTTTCACCCTCACAAGAAGTAACACTAGACTGTATATTTCTTTCTTCGTGTTCACCAGTCCCTTTCTTTCACCCTCACAAGAAGTAACACTAGACTGTATACTTCACTCTTTATGTTCACCAGTCCCTTTCTTTCACCCTCACAAGCAGTAACACTAGACTGTTTCTAGTTCTCATTTGATCTTAGTGTTTAGGTAGGTGATGGGGAGATCAAAGCTCAAATCCCAGTCGAGTGTTCTCACAGTAATCTGGACTAAATGGTCTCAAGAGCTCTTCGTCCACGCAAATGGTACACACTCCTTCCACATTTTACCTTCCTCATCTCTTAATCTTTAGTGAAATACTACCTTTAACTCATTTGGTTGAGATACTAACCTGAGCTTGTCCTGTCAGCATCAATAAAGTTTTAAAATATATTTTTATTAGTTATTAAACTATATCCCGGGTCCTATGGACTAGATGTCAAAATCATCTAGTCTGGCTGGCCAGGTGAGAGGAAGGTTTGGGTTTGAATTACAGCTGGGTGTTTTGAGAACTGTTTTACCTAAATGGGTTGCAAACAAGTTTAAATATACTTCCTAAACATTCTGCTTTAGTCGTCTCAACACAACAAGTATAGTTAATGATGTACAATCAACTTTTGAATGATTTATAACATTTTAATTTTGGTTGGGAAACCATTTGTTCTTTATTGGTTAGCAATCTTTTGTTTTAAAACTAACATCTTTGGGGATCTTCTCTTTTATTTTAATCTCTATATAAAAATACCAACATGTTTATTTAAGTTTTAATAATTTTTTAATAAAAATGTCAATAGACCTCAATAAATACGTCGAAGTTGTTTTCGTAGTAATGCGAATGTTAAGGAAGGTATCTAGCAATGTTTATTTTAAAATAAAATTCGTTAATCAAGAGAGAAAAAATTTATTTTTCAGCATAAAATAGTTGAAAAGTAAAAAAAAAAAAATACATTTAAGATACCCCTGCACAACCTTAAGGTGATCTAGCAGTAAACTTTTATTGCACAATTTTAACAAGTTTAACTTATACAGAATGATCCAAAAGTCACGCAACCCTGTTTTTCCAAGGATATTTCTCGGAGAACAACATGGAAAGTGAACATGTTTATATGTATGGCAACACTGTAATGTTGGCCGGGTGTTGTGCAGGCCGTGTGATCTTGAGACATACAGTAGCCCCATGGATTCTTTGGTGCTGACTGACAGCTCACAGCTGACAGCTAAAAGCTTTGAAAAGCTACCAGACCAAATTATGTATCCCTACGCCGAACCATATGATCTGTAAAAACACGTGTTTAGCAGCTGTCACTTCTGACAGTCATAATTTAGGTATATATCTATATTTTGACTGTCAGATGTCAGCTTTGAGCTGTCAGTTAGCACCAAAGAAGCCATGGGGATACTGTACAATAGGTCTAGCCAGTTGAGTTACAGCATTTGAAAGTGTAAAATAAGTTTTTCACGAGCAGAGCGAGTATTCATTTTGGAACATTAAATATAAGGCCAAATGGTACATGGAATGCCAACAATCGTTTGTGCGTAATTTTCCAGAATCACGCGTGCTGAATAAATCAACAATATGCCGAATTAACGGCAGAAAATATAGGTTTTTTCTTTGGGTTGTGTGACTTTTGGATCAACCTGTATAAGCTATAGATCTAACGATTTCAAATGTTTACAGTTCAAGAGCTTTAAAGGGACTGTGTACGAAAAGAAATATTCTTAAGATGCGGCAAAAGGGAGCGCAAGTATTTTTACAATTTTTATAGAATCGAAATTTTTTGGCCAAAATAAATAAAATATTTCCCCAGTAGCCTCATGGAATTTAGTTTTCTGAACATGCTAATATCAACAGATCTTTGATATTTGTCAATTGTGTCCTGGAATGTCATCAACACTTTTTCTCTTTATTTAAAAGTTTTGACAAAATTCCAGGTCACCCTTGACAGATATTCAATATCTGTTGATATTAGCATGTTCAGAAAACTAAACTCTATGTTGCCACTGGAGAAATATTTGATTTATTTTGGCCAAAAAAATGCAATTCTATGAAAACTGTAAAAATACTTGCGCCCCCTTCTGCCGCACCTTAATAGATATTATATGTATTGTGTTTACGGTGACTTAAGACCAGTGGCGGCTCGTGTATAGGCACTGCGGAACTGCAGCATCCCCTATTTCCACTTGATATTATTGATAACATTTAATATAATGAGTTCTTTTTTCTTTAATTCTTTCTTTATTTTTGTAGTACAATATATATTCCTTAAGCTTAATGTCAGTATTTCAGTAGCCATCCCCCAGTTTATGAAAAAGATACAAAAATCTTTGAATGAAACTGTGCGCTTCACTGTGCCAGCGACGTGGTGTTTGACTGTTGTGCGCATGCGCACATAGGACGGGGTAGGGAGGAAGGCGGTAATGCCAAGTAGAGATAGCACTGTTGCTCTCGCAGTTCCGGTTCTGGCATGATGGTGGAAAGAAGTTTTTTTACTCAGCGTGTGTTGTGCTTAAAAACCATGTACCATATTCTTGAATGTGATAGTGTAGAAGAGTGTAGAATTAGATTATTATTCTGCTTCCAACTATTCTATTTGATTTTTTTTTCGGTTCTTTTATTTAACAGAAAGACTAAATGCACTTACATTACTTTCAACGGGAAAAATTTCCTCAATTTTCTTCCAGAGATCAAGGAGAAAATTATTGAACTTTTTGCGCAAATTAAAACAAGAAGAATGGATTTCATTTTTTAATGAATAGATCAATCTTGAACTGTAACAATTTAAGTTAAAGTAAGTAAAAAGGTATTTTTTGTTAAGATTTTATAACAATTTAAGTTAAAGTAAGTAAAAAAGTATTTTTTTTGTTAAGATTTGATCAAGTTCCTGAATAAATTTTCTTTGTATACATGTTTTTTCCCCTTTTACACAATTTTAAAACATATGCTAAAAAATTTCTGGAGCAGCCCCCCCAATAATTTTAGCTACGAATCGCCACTGCTTGAGACTGATTTGATCTCCTACATGTTCCTTTATGCAGAAAGGGCACCTGCATCGACAAAGTGTACAAACCAGGGATCATGTGTTGGGGAATATTATTCCTGAAGCGTTCCCGGGGAATATATTGAACCACAGAACTAGGTAAGCCCTTTTATTTGTTTAATTTATCACTTGTAATTACACATGAATGTTTTTTTTTTCATTACAATTTATATATGATAGAACCAATATTTTTTGTATCTATATATAATTATTTTGTTCGTAAATTATTTTATATGTATGTTACAGAATATGTAAAACTTACATTATCCACCAACAAAGTTGGGGGTACAAAGTTGAAGATAAATTATATCTGAGCGTATGCAGACAAAAGAGGTAGAATCCTACCGTTTTACTCAACTGAACTCTGGACGGGAAACAATGTTTCATCATTGAAGTCTGAACGCAAGACAAATTTTTGTTGTTGTTAATGTTTGCAAATCATTTCCCTAAGTTTGTGAGCAATAGGAAACATTTCGGAAACACCGAGAAACAATGTTTGCTAACAATGTTTCCAAGTGCGTACTAGGCTTTACGTGGAAGGAAACAGGATGACCTCCGCTGAGGATGCGCTGGCAAATTTACCACAGAAATAGACGTATCATAAAGCTACTTTTTTTTTTTCTTTTTTCGAATAAACGCAAGGCACAGATTTCAATGTATAAGTATCGCGTCTTAAACCATCCGTTCGGGCAATCTGCATCTTATCGGAGGAAGATAGAATTTATAAGAAGTATACCAGTAATTACGTGGAAGGAGATTGGGGAACCACAATTAAAAAAAAAACGCCCTACAATTGGCCCAAATTCGAACCTTTAACTCACGATCAAAGAGAGTTTACATTTAGATTTACTCAGCCATCGCTGCAAGCAAGATGTCACTTATATATATTTAAAAATGTTTAATGTTAATTAACCAGAAAGATTTGGGGTAGAAATTTCAGATGATTAAATCCCAGGGGTAGGAGATGTATTGGTAGATACTTTGATTCTGATATTGAAATACTACAGGGTGGCCCACGGAAAAGTAGCCCGCCTCCTATATCCAGCAGGAGTCCCACTCTGAATTGGAGGAGGTCAATCCCCTTCCACCCATATTGTGACATGAATAATGAGTCAATGAATCTTTAGACAAGCAGTTCACTTGCTCATTCTTCATGTCACAATATGGGTGGAAGGGGATTGACCTCCTCCAATTCAGATTGGGACACCTGCTGGATATAGGAGACTGGCTACTTTTCTGTGGGCCACCCTGCAGAATATCTGTTTTACAGCAGAGCTGACGTTAGTGGTGCAGTCAACCACCAAGCGATGTAGCCGACACGCGAGTGTGAGAAGAAAACTGGAATCGCGGTTATTGCTTTGTTTTAACTCATTAAGTGTTGTTTTGACTGTTAACGTCCTTATGATAAATTACATTGAAGTGAAAACTTATGTGGAAATAAATAAAACACATTTTTTTTGCAATGGCTAATAATTTGTCTTTAAAGCTGTCAAGATTGGCAGCAATCTTAACTTTAACACAAGCAGACCGCATAGCTGGTCGTATGACCACATAATTTTTTATATAGAAACTTATTGACCAGTCAAAGAATATCTATAGTAATAAAATGAAGAATTTGTGTGTCTATCGTGAACTTTGCGTGATATATACCTCATGCATGGGTGTGAAATTTTAAAATTAGTAGGCATTGAACACAAACATGTGCACCTTGAGTTGGAATTTTAATTTAAAAAAATTAGATTTCTCTAAATTTATCAAAAACTGGGTAGGAAGAAATAAAATAAAGATACTTTATTAGAAAAGTGTTGCATTGCCTGGTTATCCCAGGCAAATCCTGGCACTTTTGGTAGTTTTATAATATATGGCGGACTGACTATAGCAAAATATTACAAAATTGTAATATTAATTAGGAACTATCTAGGTACTAGGTTTGGGTGTTTAGTATTAGACCCGCAATCATCCACTCGCCACAATTATCAAATAGACGCACGTTACTATATTATTATTCCCATCTACTCGCCACACTCAACTTTTAAAAGAAAATATAGGTACATATTGCAGTAATACAAAATGAGAAAGTGATCTATGTTTATAAATAAGTAACTTTATTTTAGCACCTCATTCAGGGATGTTCCTTTTGGTTGCTGGCCGGTATTTTAGGTGGAAAATTCCCATCCTCGTCAACATAATTGTCGAAGACATAGGGCCAGTTTCAGAGTCAAGACTCGGTACGGCTCAAGTGCGGCGCTATACTTAATACAAGACGACACCTACCTAGACAAGAATAGAATGGACCGGTTTCATAAGCGAAACTGGCCCATTCCATTCGAGTGTAGGTAGGTGTCGTCTTGATTGGTATCGAACCACACTTCAGGCGTACTAAATCCTCGTTTATATTGTAACACATGTTGGCCAACACGATCCCAACAAGTTGTGTTACAATATAAACTCATTCCCAACTTGTTAGTGATGTTTGCCAACATGTTGGTGTTGGGAGAGCCTGTCAGAGCCAACAAGTTGTGTTGGATCATTTGTTGGAGATGATAAACGACAAACTCAACATGTTGGCTGAGTTGCGCATGCTCTATCGAGTTGAGTCACAACATTTTTCCTTTCCACTTTATCACGCAAATAAGTAATTCATTATTCAATTCAACGTTTAGCAAACAAAACAGAACAAAACAAAAACACTTTAAACCCCCGCCATTTCTTACGTGTTTTTTTTCCCCGTAAGAGAACCATGTGTTGTCTCCCAACATGTTGGGTCCAACTTGTTACCTAATAAACGAGGCCAAGTCTGAATATTAAACTGGCCCATAGTTTTGAACCGCGGACAAGTCCGTATTGGATGCTAGGCTATGTTGTTAGTTCGTTCCACAATACTAACGGTTGCGATGACCCGACGCGCACGGATACAACGGATGGGATTACAGGAGGCACGTGGCGAGTCAATGAGTGACTGGCAATGGCATTTGGCGAGTTGATATCTAGATAAAAGTCGGTAGGCCAAGCCTTCGACTCCTTCATAAATTGCTAATGTATACTAATAAGTAACCAATTTACTGTAGTAAAATCAGGGTTGAAAAACACCCGAGAAGTTAAAAAAAAACCAGTTGGGTTATATTGGGTTTTTTGTAGTTTAATTAAATATATTATGTATGCTATCTGATTAAACCAATAATTCAAACATATTAGTTATTCGGGATCCAGGGAAACATATTTTAATTTTAATATAGTAAGGAAAGAAATAATAAGATACATAATAAAGGAAAACAATGATGCAACAATGTAATTATTATCAACAATACTGTATAAGCTAGCTGGTTGTAAAAAAAAAAGGGCTGTTTTGTGTAGAAGGAATAGAAAGAAGGGGGAGGGGATGAATCAAATTACTGGCGAGCCAGCTGCAGAATTGATTTGTTGCTTTCTTTACTTCAAGATAAAAGGTAAGAACTTTTGTTATCTGCTGTTTTGACAAAGTATTATCTCTGTGGCCTAGCATTAATACAGTGTAGGTACCTTAAAATTATATTATCCCAAGTGAGCTGCTAGTTGAACATATTATTTTTGTTCAACCAATTAAAACATATTTGATATCTTAATCTATTGTATAAAATCTGTAATTTCAAAACGTGTGTATTATACTGTATGCAAATCAATGGATTAGTATTGGTTTTGAGCCAAAAGGTTCTCAACAGAATGACTAACCATTTTCAAAAATTAATTAGATGATTGCTTTGTATGAAAAATATAATAAGTGTTAATAAAAATCAGGTAAAATTATAACAACCCTGAGTAAAATGTTCTAATACAAATGACTTTATGAGAAGCTTCTTTGATATTGTGAATGTAAATTTAAATAAATTTGTCAAACAAAATTACAAATATTTGTCCTAAAAGTTAAAAAAAAAAGTTAACATTATATATTTACTATATAGGTATATTGTTATAATATATGTTTCTATTTTGAGGCCGGAGTCGAAGGCGGTACATTGTTACCGACCCCGACTCCCAAAACCTGATTTATTTTACAACATCGAGATTGAGATCAGTTTAACAATTTGTTTTATTATAAAATAAATATTTTTCAATTTTATTGTACCTTTTAAAATATGATAAAACAATTTCAAAGGTACCCACTTCAATGGCCGCATGGTCTAGGGCGCTACTCTCGCAATAAACTAGACTGCAGAAAACAGGGAGATCGGGGTTCGATCCCGGTCGCACGCAGTGAGGGAGGCTTTTCCTAAATGGTTATCTACTCTAACTCCAGGCAAATGTGAGTGCACTTCCTCTAAATTAAACCTTTATTATCCATAAAACAAGTGTAATTAGCATATAAGTGTTAGACCGAACTGGTGCTAACAAACAAAAAAAAAGTGACTGGTCTCAATTTCACCGTCTTTTTAAAGTTTGAATACAGAAAACCAACCGCACGTACATTGTGACGTTTGTTCAGGCTGTATTACCCACACAAGATAGGTGTTTTTACTTGGGGTGTACCAAACTAAATCAACAACTAACTAATTAAATGTTGCCTGTGCCTTTTCTTACGTTGGGGTCGTAAGGAGCGCGAGAAAAGGTCGGTGTTTTGCAGATTTTATAGCAAAACTTATTTCGCTCAAAATAATCAAATATGACTTCAGTATAAACATATATATTAATTTACTACCCATGGTGACTTCAACAATTCTTGGATATCTGTCAAGGGTTTCCTAGAATTTAAAGACAACCTTTTTTCCTCATTTAAAAAGTTTCTCTTTTAATTCCGCTGTTCTCATTATAGATATTTAATAATTGTTGATAATACCATGTTAAGAAAATTAAACTCTGTGTTTGTATTGAAGCGATATATGGTTTATTTTGACAAAAAAAGTTTTGCTGTAAAGACTGCAAAAAACACTTCTTTTCTCGCGACCCCTACATACCTTACCTGCATGAACCGCGCGGAAGATGACATCTTTCTCTCTGATGAGTTTCTCAACCAGTGTGTCAACACGTTCTTATCACTACGCTTGTTTATCAAACACTACACTCACCTTAAATTACGCTCCCTTTTCTCTCAATCACGTAACGGATCAAAATATTAAACGACACAATATGGCGTCCCATCATAGTTGAGACGCAAAGAAAGCAAAGAAAAGAGAGAGGTTTGGTTAAGGTAAGGGGTGGTTGTTTACTTTTAGTGCCAACAAAGATCGAACACCTTTTAGTATTACTAAACACCCGCTTCAGTGGCTGACTGGACGTCACGTCAGTGTTAGACTGGCTTGCCGATGACGGGGAGATCGGGGTTCAGATCCCAATTGGGTCTGAGGGTGGTTTTCCTTAAATCGTTCCCCACTCTCATTCCACGCAAATGCGGGTAGATTACCTCTAAAATACTTCCTTCCTCATCCATACTCCTTTAAAGTAATTAACACATATGCGTGGAGCCTAAAACAGGTAGTAAGACGCGGTCATTAAGTGTTAATTGTTTACTATGAGTGTCAAATAAGATGGGACACACTTTTAATAATAATAATAATAATAATAATAATAATACTTAGTGAAGGGAGTGGTGTGGAGTATTGTTTACTTTGTGACTAAAATAAGATGCGACACCAGGGGGTAGTGGGCGATTGTTTACTTTGAGTTTCAAATCAGATGTTGAATCATACAACTATACTTAGTGGAGCAATATTTTGTTTTACTGTTAGTCTCAAATAGTATGAGGCAGAACATAGCCCTGCGTAAGATATAAATAAAAATAAAATAGTCCGCTTATTTAATGGTTGAGATTTTTTTTTAAAGGTTGATATTCAGTTATTGATTAAAATGTCACTAGGGGGACATAACAATTCCCAGGCATACGGTCTTCTAAGTTTAAATATTTTTATTATGACGAAAGGTAAAACATAATGTTGTATAAAGGCAACCAAAGATTGCAAAAATTAAAACTTTTTACCTTCAAAATGGTGGAAGAAAAAACTTAACAGTATTCTTCACGAAAAAGATAAAACTTATCATAAAATACCTTCAAAATGGCGACAGAAAAGTATAACTGTTAACGAGTTATTTCCACTAAACAAAGATCAACTACCTTCTGTTACATCTTCAAAATGTCGGCAGAAAATGACTACCAAGTACTGTATTTAAAATAAATATCAACATTATTATTATAACTATATTCTAAATGGCGGCAAAAAAAAAATACTAGTAAGTATTCTTCATGAAACCAGTATCAACCTTATTTTATTATATAAGCCTATTCAAAATAGTGGAATAAAGGCAAAACTCTTAACGAATACTTTCTATGAAAACAAAGCTAGCCTGATGTCTATTATACCTTCAAAATAATGCAAGTAAAAGGCGTATCAAGACGTACTCCCCATGAAATAAAACAAAAACGACCGTATTCTATTATACTTCCAAAATGACGTTATAAAACGATTAACGTGTACTCTTAACGAAACAAAGAGTGACCGCATTGTATTACACCCTCAAAATGTCAGCAGAAAGAAGGTTGCGAGTACTCTTCAAGAAACAATCTCGTGCCTTTTATGTGGACGGCCAGACGACGTTAGTGATGAAAAGTGGCGTTAAAAGCGATCACCAGTCTACACTTGTAAAACCACGGAGGTGGTCGTTCAACGAACATCACTTCCGTTTTCTTCAGGGACTCAAGAACTCAAAATACGACACTGGGCGTAGACCTAAGATATGATTCTTCTAGACACACACACACACACACACACACACACACACACACACATATATATATATATATAGTTTATTAATAAAATGTACATTAGTGCTTACATTTTACAGTATAGGCTTTTAATAAATTGTAGCCTACATCGCTGAGCAGGCAAACTACATAATGTTAGACTCATATAGTCTGCTTTACTGGTGACGGCATGATCTGGGTTCGAATCCTGACCAGATGTACTAATGATGTTTTTCTTCCTAAATGATTTCCCACTCTCCCTCCACGAAAACGAGAGTATATTTTCTCTATATTCTATCTCCTTAGTCCCTGCCCCACTAATAAAATTGGATGCCTTTAGCCTGGAAGGGTAGTAAGTTAAGGAGCAAAAGAATTAACTTGATAGAAGTTTAACCAATATTGTTATCAACATAATACTTGTTTAATTGAGCTTGTTTGTGTTATAAGTATGCCTATTTGTAATCTATTAGGGAGAATGTTTAATGTTTAACGCTTACTTACATCCATTACTGTTTCCAGCGTGTGACCTAGGTCAGTTTTTTATGCAAGCCATATATTTTACACTACCGGCTTGATAGGCCTGTCGTAACTTCATATGCCTTATAATCTAACTTAAGACTAGGATAGGCAAAACATCCAGTCCCCGGCCGTTAATTTATCAACCGAACCTGGGACCCTCAACTCAATTAGTAAACACGCTATCGACTGAGCTAAGGTTTTGGATTAGTGAATATTGCTATTTAAAGCAAACATCAATATAGGACATATGTAAGAACCATTTCAGTGACCGCATGGTCTATCTACAATAAGTCGTTCGTCCCTCTCGCAATAGATTAGACTGCCGATGACGGGGAGATCGGAGTTCGATCCCATTCGTGTGTACTGAGGGCGTTTTTTCCTAAATGGTTTCCCACTCTTTAGCTCCACGTAAATGTTTGTACATTTCCTCTAAATCCAACCTTCTCCCTCCCCAAACCATTAACGTAATTAGTACATAGGCGTATAATAAGAACGGGTAGTAAGACGCGGTCCTAAGAAAAACCCCAACTAATCGACAGTTTTAAAGTTTCTTCACCCCGATTTAGTAAATAAGAACATTCTTAACAGTTATAAAAGTTACTAAAATAATTCCCAGATATTTATACGCCAGATCTTGTAATCTTCAGATCTCTTTATCTATGTATCATTCATTGCCTATGAAATATAATTATAATAAAGGGTAATAATTTCAATGTTGACTACGAAAAAATAGGTTTGTATTTTTTTAAAGTTTATTTCTATCCAAATTGTAATAATTCCATGTACTCATACGTCATATTTGATAGGTTATGTCAATTTTTACGAACGTAGCATCAAACTAGACACCTTTTGTCACGGTTAAGTTTTACAAACTATTCAGGTTATATGAGTAGTAATAGCCAGAGTTTATCTGATTGATGACCTGTCAAAATAAGCCACGCCCCTTATAGTGACTGTCTTGGTGAC
>CABFOW010001087.1:163022-173366 GCA_902141385.1 Timema californicum | reverse complement strand
TGAATGGAAATGTATCCACCTCACTCCTAATCCCAAGAAAAGAAAATCCTACCCCAACAAGCAACTCTTTATTACCCTTGCCCCCACCGGACTCCACTGGGATAACCGACTAGGTCAACCTTCAAGCCAGGGAATAACGCTGGCGCCACTGTCGGCCCCAGATGGGGAATGGATATGTAACCAACCACGTCAAACCTTTTCCCCACAGTCAAGTTAAACCTTTCGATCCTCTTCCTGGAAATCGACTCATGAAATATCAACATCTCATCATCATACCTTATACACACTTTCCCACATCCCAATCAAGAAAATCCTCCCCAAATCCCGAGACCCAGCGCAATCATTCAGTAATCACCAATTTCACCTCACAGTGTAATTATTATACAATGTTATGTACATGGTTAAGTTCATTCACGAGGTCAGGAGTCACGTTAAAGACTCTATACTCGAACACAAATATAGCCCTTTCGCAGGCGGCCTAGCTTGGCATTACTGTCAAGGTGGATGTCCTGAGTCGGGCTACAAAATCATACACCTGTAGCATTCTACAGGCTCATTTCATTGGTTCCATTTCATCAGATTATAAGTTCATTCGCGAGGTTAAGAGTCATGACAATGACTCGGTACTCTAACAATAAATCAGCCCTGCCCAGACAACCGGGCTTGACTTAACTGTCAAGACAGACGTTCTGAGTCGGGCAACAGCCAAACGGCGTCAGAGACCAGTTGGAGAGTGGTTAACCAACCCGGGTGCGCCGTTTGAAAGAGCTTAATAAATTGTCGTGTTTTGTAAAGAGAAATTTTGTCTGAACACCCTCTCATTCCGCCGTCATTCTCTACCTCCCACCGCGACTCACGTTGAGGGGACTCTAGACTACTTTCCACCACGACTACCACTGTGGAACCATCTCGCCGACTTTTACCTACCTCTATCTACACGTGTCTGAACACAACGATGCCGCCGTCGTGACATCAACCAATTACCCCCGAAGTCGCAGGAAGGGATAACAATGTTAATTTAAGATAATATCTACAAATACTGAAAATAGCTTCCTCCTTCCCCATGATAGAAATGTGTATCAATATTAGACAATTGCTGCCAATAGTGTAAGTAGGAATACGTACTCCAGGCATTTCTATTCTATAGACATATCATGCCACACCTTTTGACTAAATTTATTATTGATTTATATTATAAGATAATCATTGAACATAGTACTATCGTATCCATAGCTTACAATTTTGTAACAGTTGTTATCACAATTTTCTGGCATTCCCTTCTGAACCCAAGAATTTATTTCTCAGATGCCTTTACATTCTTTAGGTGTTTCACTGTACTGAATCCTAGGTTAATGTGTTTTAACTTAAGTAGATTTTCACACCATTTAAGATCCAGAGCAACAAGTTTACTACCACAATCAGTAGATTTAACAACATGCCTCATTAGACTTCTTAAAAGGTACTGTACAAGTAAGGAATTAGGGGGCCTTGCAGACTGAAATTTTCATAGGAATGGCTCACATTCTTCAACCAAGGTCTTAAAAAAAGATAGTTTACATTTGATAAATTTGTTGTCTGTGTGCTAGTGACACTTTCATTAGTTTGGTATGAGGCAATTTAGAGGTGTGTACGAATTTGTTTATGTTATCAACTACAATTAAAGCTTGTTCTAAGCAAGTGACATTTTCAACCCACCATAGCCACAACCAAATTAGGTGTAGCATGCCAGTTATATAACATGACATCTACAATTAAAATTCCATATATACAAAAAAACAAAATAACATATTCCAATAAGATGTGTCAGGTGTTGACTCCCTGTGAATTGAGTTACCGGGAAACGCCCAAGCGTCGAGAAAAATTGCCCCAGTGGACCATATCGGCACCGCGAGCATTTTCACGTCTTGACCAAAGGGCACACATCAAAGAAAAGAAAGATAATGGTCTCTGCTCACCACACCTCTAACAGCGTTAGTGAGAAAGTGGATACATTATAAAACTCTAATCCCCCTTCTCCCCTTAGATCTCACGATGTAGTCCCATTGTGAGCAAGTTCTGTTGCTATATAACGGATTCCCTGTTACTCGCATTTTTGTATTCTATTGTATTTATTCACCGAAGGAAGAACTACGAGGTAAAAACTTCAGCACCGAAGACTACTGGTGGCCACGATGGCATCAGACCTACCACCACGTCACAGATGAAGCCTCTTCTGAGACTTTAAATATCTGTATCACCTGTTTAGAGAATACATAAGATTCTAAATTCCGTTTCTATGTCCATCGGACATAGTTTCATGTATTAGAATGTCTTGTTTAATTTTCAATGTTGATTAGATATTGAGTATCATGTCAGAATATCTGACGTTGCTTTCTTATGTCCATCAGACATAGTTTTGTGTATTAAAATGTCCTGCTTTATTTTCTATGTCGATTAGACATAGTGTATAGTGTTAGAGTGTCTTGAGTTATTTTATATGTTCATAAGACACAAATTTTAATGTCAGAATGTCTAACATTATTTTCTATATCCATCAGACATGGTTTCTTTAGTCAGAATGTCTGACGTTATTTTCTATGTCCATCAGACATAGTTTCTTGGGTCAGATAGTCTGACGGTTATTTCCCTATCCGCATAAGGCATAGTTTAAATACGAGAGGTCTATGCTCTACTTATATATAAGACCAGGTGATTGTGTATATTGAGTCCATGAATTTGATTTCCTTTTCTAATCCCTTATGAAATTGTTATATTTTTATGACATCCTAAACAATATGATCACGTTGAGGATCTCTTTATGGTTACAATAAGATCATCTAACACTTTCTTCTTGGACCTAGTTAGGTCAGTGACTGATTTTTGTGTAGCTATTTACGGTGCACAACCTGTGGGAACACTACTTGATTGAAGTAGTGGCTCGCGAGAATAATGCTTTGTTCCGGCCCCTTCAGGCGCCATATGAATTTAAGTGTACAAAGATAGTTTGTACTAGCTATTGTATGCCCTGGTTATGGGTAGATGTATAAATGTACTATTGTTAGTTCCGGCAGAACTCATTAAGAAATGACCAGCGTTAGTAAAATACTGTGTAGTTGCCCGATTGTTAACCAACTATGATTTATAAAATGGAAGCTCCTCTTATAAAATATTATTCTTAGGTTTTTCTTAACTCTCCATGAGGGTTGATACAAGAAAGCTAGATAGCTAGCTTGAATAATATTTTTCTTAATAACTCTAAGATATAGGATTTGATGCTATGTTTCTATTTTCAATAGTTTCACTATTATTCATGATTAGATCTCTCAGGTATTAGTCAGATACTAGCCTGGCTAGATTGTATTTATGTATATTGCCTAAAACTTAATTCCATTCTGTACTGTTGCCAAGTTGTAGCAGACGCTCCTTTGTTCGAGTAAAAGCAAATATCCCAATTTCTAGAGTTATTAAACTAAAGGAAAGTTCTATCCAACTTCTGTCAGTTCCTTGTCTACAAAGTGTTAATATCTATTCATCTAACCCAATGTTTTCTACCTCAATAACGGAATACAGTTATCATTAATTAATCAAATTAAAATCTTTTCTCTCATATGTAATTCTATACCTTTTTGTTTACTTTTTAATAAACTTATATGTTATACTTATATATAAATATATGTGAGATGCATTTTCCTTCATTATCCTTCATCAATTATAACTTATGTTATAGTAATAGTCTCTTTTTCTAAAGTCTGTTCACGGTAGGAATTGTTTTCTGAACGTGCTTTTTCCCTACCAGAAATATATTATATAGTAGGATATTGGTAGGAAAAAGGACCTTCCAGAGTAATTCCTACCATGAATGGAATATACATGATAGGAGATGCGACGATTCACAGGTTTAAAAAATTATAAGTTACATTACATAATATACCATCTTACCACAAAATAATTGATTTCTTTTTGAAGACACCGTGAAGAAAATAATCTTCACTAAAAACTTTCCCTGATTTTCCATGATCAATTTTCATTTCTCTGATTTTCCAGGTGAGTAGCAGCCTTTATTTCAAAGGTACTGAATTCAATTTAGGAATAATATATAATGTATCTACATTTAAAAATCTATAAATTAACTTTTAGGTATTTTAATTAATTATATTAACTTATAATGCAAGTATGATTACCATATTTTAAAGGTAGTGAATTAAACTTAAGAATACTACATGCTACCTACTAAGCTAAGGTGATGGATGAGTAGGGTACTTATTATGCTATTGTTGTAAAAATGATAGAAGTAGAATGTAGACGACATTTACGCACATTTGGATGGGGGTGAAAGGACAAGTCGGGGAGAGTGGGAAATAATTTAGGAAAAAGATACTCAATAAATTCGGCCAGGCTCCAAACCCTAATGTCCCAATCACTGGAAAACCAGAATTACTTGATGATCTTGATCATGTGCTCATTAGCGTGGGTAATAATAATGTCAATGCTGCTAACATCAACAATATTATATTCTCTTATGAGTTAAAATTAGGGGTCTGCGATCTTGAGCTTTTTCATTATAGTCAAACTCGAGTCGAGTATTTCTAAAATATGCAGAGTTTTAATGTAGGCTTATTCATAATTTTAAAATGTTAAGCGTATATATTTGCTTATTTTAAATGTAAATAGGCATAACATCTTTAAAATGTTAGATTTAAAATATAAAGACGACTAAAATACATGTTATTAAAATCAGAATGACACTCAAACTTATAAATATAAACACTTTTATAGAAAAAGTTAATATACGGAAATATCGGTTTTTAAATTAGAAATAACACTCATTCTTAAAAAAAAATTAAAAATAATAAATAACTAAAAAAATTTTTATGGCTTAATTGAAAAAATAATTAAAATGGTTTCAACACTCCTGTCTTCAAGGACATTAAAATTACACTAACGATTATCAAAAAAAGGAATAAAATGATTAATCACATTATTGCTTGGAAATGACAATAATATTGTAGAATCACTCCAAAATAATGTAAGTTAAGTGCTAGTGAAGGAAGTCAACATTAAATGATAAGCTAGATCTAGATACAAAAAAAACACCTCTCTTAAGTTCTTCAAACACTTTTACACTGACCACTTCTTCAAAAAACCCAGAGTAGCACCTTGTTTTGAATTTTCAGAAAATATACTTTTTCACTAATGTATCTACATAGTAAAACTAAGTATTTCTGAAAATTCAAAACAGTGTGCAACTGTGGAAGTTTGAAAAAGTGGGAAGTGTAAAAGTGTAAGAAGAAAGAGAGAAGTTTGTTTGTTTATATCTAGGCCTAACCTAACTATCCTTTCAGGTTGGCTGCTTTAACTATCACTTTACATTATTGTAGAGTGTTTCTACACTGTTTTGATAAAAAGTTAATAAAAGTGATATTTTAATAAGCTAATATTTTCTCAAAAAATGCTTCGGTAAATTAATTTACCCTATAAGAAAACATAAGAATCATAAACAATTGTAAATTTGAAGTGTTTCATATTTCATTTATTATTATTTAGTGTAATTGTCCATGATCACGTCTTCTGTTCCATTCCCATTCCTCTATGCACAGTTGCAGATGCACGTTGTACGGGCTCTTGTTAAGACATTTTTTGATTGATAAATTTACTTAGATTAAATTTTTAATGCTTATAAAAGTTGATGCTCATACTTTAAAATTAAAAATAATATTTCTAGCAAACAATATGAACTAAAACTTAGTTAATGCTGTTTTAATATAAATGTGGTATGTTTGGCAAAGGATTTATTGCTATAAATAAGACCAAAATTGATTTTAGACATGTTAACCAACATAATTCTTTAACTAAATAGTAACTAAACTAGTGTTAGTTTTGTAGCTAAATGTATTAATTATTTTAAATATCTTAAGTTATAAATAATTTAATATAGTAATATATTATCGACATTACATTTTTAGTTCAACATAAATTATTATTTTAGAAAGGAACCAAGTAAAAAGAGTAAAAAAAAATCATTTAATTATTTAGTAATCTTTTTAGCTATTTTTAATTTTCATTGCTTTGTCATGTCAATACAAGTAAATAACTTCAATCAAGTATAATTCAAAATGGACGACAATATTGAATAAGTTTACCAGTAAAAGTGGTTGTAAGGCTCTATTACGTTATTAATGTGAAAATTGATGACCATTTTCAACAATTTGTTAAGTAACTGAATCATTTATAAGTGGAAATTGCAATATTATCTCAATTAAATAGTCTATGCTTACTATTGCGTTTTAAAAATTATTACTATGTAACCCGCCTTGGTGGCGTAGTTGGCTAACGCGCTTGTCGTGTTAAGCTCGACTGCTGAGGACGGGGAAATCGAGGTTCGAATCTTGGTAGGGTGAACTCAGGTTTTTTCCCCTTATGGTTTCCAACCTCCCTCCACGCAAATGCGGGTTCACTTCCTCTAATTCAACCTTCCTAATTCCTAATCCATTAGCGTAATTAGTACTTAAAAGTGTATAACCCAAACGGATAGTAAGACGCGGTGCTAAATAATAATAATAATTACTAAGTACATCAAGTGAAAGCCCAAAAATGTAGAGCCTACAAAACTGTCGATCACGAGCTTAAAGGATGAGCTTGAAATCTGAGTACGCACAGAGCCCTAGTTAAAATACAACATTTTTATAATTCAATGTTGTTTACAAAATGATTTATTATTTTTACTTTCTCATTTAAATGAAAATACTGTAATAGTGAGAAAAATCCAACTTCAAGATTTTGGTGAATATTGACATTTAATGTGCCTTGAACCTGATAAATTGGGTTTAGAAGTTGTATGTCCCCCTATGTTTGTCTGTCTGTACCTGGTGCCATAACCAAAACGACTTGATGCAATTGGTTCAAATTTGATATTTTAGCATTATATGGCATTGCCTTCAGCTTATTTAGAATTTTAATTATAACCCTTAAAATAAGGATTATTTATTTAATATATAATTTGAAATTTTTCTAACAACTTTGATTTATATATATGGGTGTATTTGACACGAGATAATCTTTTAAACCTGTTTTTTGGGAGAAAATTTTCTCAAGGATAGTTACTAACATGGGTGTATAAAGAGGGTTCTGGGGGATCAGGAATCACTCATATTATGCCAACCTAGGGTGTTCATATATATAAACTTTTAATGAATAAAGTTATAGTAACATTTTATAATGGACGCCCTTAGAAAAATTAGCTCTCTGTGCCCTTGCCAGGCATCATTGGCAGGACCTGAAATTTCTTAAGACCTAAATAATAATGGTAGTCCAATTTAACCTTCATAAAACATTACTTTATTAGATGATTTTACATCCACTAGTTTAAATGTTCCTATCTGTGTGTGTTAATCATTATTTAATAATGTTATTTTATACCTTTTTGATTTCCTCTTATAGGCAGGAGAATGAATTGTATTCATTAGTAATGGTATACATCCCAATATACCTAGCCTCGCCTAGCATAACCCATTTGTGGATACGATTACATTTTTTTAAATAGGTTTGGTTGTTTGAGAAACAATGGAATGGATATCATTCCAAATGGGTACAATTCTGATCCACCTTGTATTAAAGATGCAGCCATTACAGTACCTCTCTGTCCAGTAGCAGTCATGTGTAATTTGAACTGTATTCTTTTCATTGTAAAAGCCATATTGTTTATTAATTATATTTATCTATTACCCTTGTTCCTCTACTTTCTTCTATATAGTTTAGTAGAAATAAAAGAAACATTTTTTTTAGTAAACGAATTTTTCTATTTATTGAGATGTGATTAGTTAGTATTATTTATCTACTACAAAAAGCTTATTTAGTTAATTTATAGGTTTTTTAAAACTATAGTTGGTTAAAATTTGGCTTTGCTTAGTGATAAGAAGTATACAAAAGATGATAAATAAATCTAAAAGTTATTATCACATTTATTCATAAATATAAAAATTTTCACTTACACAAAATGCACACTCATTTTAAAAATGAAATACCTATTCAAATATATACAGCATCAACTTACAGTATTGTATTTATTATCAGGATTATTAGGATCACATGAAGTAAAACTAATAAAGAAAAATATAGTTAATAAAATAAATAAACTAGAACAAAAAACATCTTTCAATTAAATTAAAAATAGTTAAAAAATGCCATCTAAATATGGGAATTGAAGCCATAACCTATAACTTAGTGTACCAATACTGTCCAGGAAACGTCCTGTGCTCAGGGTCGTTTTTCTCTCTTAGTTTAAGAGAGAGTCCAAGACAGACATGAAATCATAATCTCTTAAAGCTATCATTGAATCACAACCACCCGTAGCTCTAAAGCAGCTTAATGCTGTTGATGGTACAAGATTTAACTGTACAGGGTCAACAATATATACAATTTGATTTAATTGAAAGATGTACCTAGTGATATCCGTACCGGTGACAAGTTTATTTTTACCTATTGAATAACAAATCGGATTGTATAACTGACCATGGATTTGGTTTGTTATTGTAGTAATAAATAGTCTGCAGTCATTAAAATAATAATCCAGTAAAAATAAAGTGTAAATACTGTTTTTTCTTAATATTAACTGGCAATTTTTTTCTTTCAGTGTATAGTTTGTTTACTATTAGAGTTATGGCTAGTCATTCTTCTATACATTCATTTGGGCCCCAGCATATTTTCTGGCCGAACCCACTTAGAAAACTCTTCCTCAGTCAAATATCCAAGTTTCAAGGCCGCTGCTTTCAGTGTTGTACCTTCTTTGTGTGCAGTCTTCGCAATTTGTGCAGACTGAAACAAAGATTAAATTAATCTACTAGATAAGACCACTCATAATAACTTCATGGAATTCAAAAATAAGCAATACTAAAAATATCTGTAAGAATATAAGGTATTCAACCAAAGTGACATTAAAAAAACAATATTCTTTAAAAAAATTAATAATGTTATAACTGAATTTTTTAAAGTTCTATTGTTATGTTTGCTAATGGTGTAGCCTTGAATAGTTATAATAAAATCCATCAAACAGACCCCACCTTATTAATTTACCACTTATTAACAAATAGCTTTTCAATTATTTACTCCAGAAACAAACAAATTAATTTTACAAAATTTGTAAAATCTTTGATACAAAAAAAAAGTGCAATATTCTAAATAACCTTTTTATTTAGATAATTAAATAATTTTCCTTCTTCTCTCCTGCCATTTTTTGGATTTCTTACCTTAATTTTCGCTGTATTTTTATTTAACACTATTCTGTCCTTCCTGTCTACTATTCTTCCTTTTATGTTCATAATATCTCAAACATGTTTGGTTAGACAAATTAAAGAAGAGCATTTAAATCAGCCAACATTCCCAGCTATATACACAAAGTCCCATATAACCATTCGCTAAGGGTCTAGAACTTAAGTCGTGATAGTGTGAAACTAGTCCACATTTATGTTTCATTGCAGGCATATGTGAACAATGGCAGACCTAGTTAACGACAGCAAAGAACAAAGATATGTTGACCACATCCGTGCTAAAGTGTATTGAGAGGCAATGGCGGCTGGTGCAGCATTGATCAATAGGAAATGAATAACCACAAAATTGCAATGAAGTGAGCGATTAGTAAATGATAATAGGAAGAAAGGTTATGAAAACATCTGCACTAAGTTTAGAGAAGGACGGCCAGATATATTATCCCAAGAGAGTAATGATATTATAACATCTTACAGTGGAAAGCAAAGGCAGAACAACCACTATTGTAAAGGAAATCCAATAAAAGCGAGTGAAGACAGTTACCGTTGAAACTATGAGTCGTTATCGATGGTGTGCTGGATTTAAAACCTTTTAATTTATTCCAAAACCTATGAGGAATGACTTGAACATCAAAGATTGATTATAGTTTTTCAATTACCTCGAAAACTGGAATGGAGATGGCTTCATGAATCTTGCTCCAAGTGACAAGTTTTTCCTTTGGACAGTTTGTTAACCTGATTATTAAAATGATTGTGTGTGATATCTCTCAATCACCGACATTGAGTCTGATGAGCCCTACCAAAAAATATCAAAGAAACCAGATTACATCGTGATACTTATCTGTTTCACTGCCAAGACACTCTACAGGCCTCAGAGCATATTATGGGCATCAAAAAGTAGGAAAAGTAGGACTGCCAATTTTATAAAAAGTAGGACATGTTAAAAACACTATATCCACCTTGTAGTGCCAACATAAAATTTATTATTATTAGCATCGCGTCTTACTACCAATTCGGGTAAAAAAAGGGAAAAAGTATTTTACAAAAGAAGAAAGGAGGAATTCTCAGCCATCATCAACCCCTTGCAATCCTCCTTTAATCCCCC